>VZRV01000202.1:731580-834726 GCA_013398115.1 Falcunculus frontatus | reverse complement strand
TTTTTTTTTTTTTTTTTTTTTGTTATTGCTCCTCAATTCTATTTTCCCCCAGCCTTCACTGAGCCGTGCATGTTTTCTCTAGAGGTCTAACAGCTTTTTCATTCATATTTCACATGCCCTCCTGTCTTGTTCTGAAGTATGTAGCAAAAAATCTTGTGGATTTTTATTAAGTACTGAAAGCAAACACATTTGAAAAATACATTATATAGTTGCGTGGCTGATAGGTCTTAAGTATATTTCATTGAACAAATAGCATCTTAGTTTCTTTGCAAAGTTAATCCCTTAAAGAATTTAACCAACAGCAGCAATTTACTCATAAATACCATCTTAATGAACATAGCACAACTATGTTTTAATAGAGGAATTTGCCAATTTGTCAGTCCTAAAGTACAAACTGCAATTTCTTCTTTGAGTCTTTCCAGTCTTCCAGTATTTTCTGTGCTTTTATTTAGTGGTCCAGATCCTTTTTTTTTTTGTGAAAGTGCATAAAGCTGACTTTCTCCATCTTTGCCCATTTCCTAATGGATTTATGGGACTGCTTTGTCTATAGCACTGTGAAAAAAAATTCAGATTATATCAACGAGTGCAGATAGGAGACTTAAAGTTTCTAGAGAATTTCCCAACTCTCATTCCAAGACCACTTGCTCTAGATTTCATCATCATTTGCTTTTACAGATTTTGTGCTCAGTGGGATTCCAGGCGCACTTGTTTCAGAGTTCAGAGATTCTGTGGGGCTCACTAGAGCTCCTTGTTCACAGCTGAGTCTCTGACCAGCTTGGATGAAAGCAAGAAGTTGGATGTTCCTGAATGAGACCCAATTGGCCTGGCTTCCATCTTCTGGGCTGCACTGGGTCTCTGCTGCCCACTGATTGCATAGGCAGGGTGGTCCTTTCACAAATAACGTGCATGTGGTGCCAAAATCCCAGGCTAGTTCTCAGCTTGATCAGCCTCCCAATCTGCTTCGCCACATGGCCAAGTGACATTTGTGCCAGAATAAGGCCAAAGGAAGAGCTGGGGGGGTGGGAGGGAAGCAGAGCTGCATTCCTGGTTCTGTTTTTTAGCTGCAGTGCTGGCTTACGGAAATTTGGAATGCCTGGAGATTCTCAAGTGCTCTGGTAAAGCACTTTGCAGCTTTCATGTGTGGTCACATTTGTGTGCTGTGTACATACCCTTTTCTGCCTGCCTTAAGGCAGCTGGGTGGTTGCATGTACTTGCCAGAGTTGTGGAGTTTCTGGGCAGGGAGCACTGCCTGTCAGCTCCCCGACTGCCTGCAGAATTTTCTTTGTTCCTGTAGGCTTCAGCAGGCTGAGTCCCAGTACACCAGCTCTGGCATGTGTGCTGCCTGGGCACTGGAATCATTCCCAGTGAAGCTTCAGCACTCTGGTAGTGTTTGTAGCACGGGGAATTCTCAGTCCACTAAAAGTCACGGACCACCTTGGCAGGGCTACCATTCTCACGCTGTGAAGTGCCCTCTGCATTGTGTAGTGCAAGGAAGTGATTTGGTTGAATGGAACACCATCCTCTTTGGTTTTTTGGGTTCTCCCTCATTCTCACCCCAAATTATTTCTGTTCTGGATCATTTCCATGACCCAGTTCCCTGCAAGGCCTCACAAATAGGAATGAGCAGCAGGGTGGGGAGGTGACAAACAAGCTTAAACTGCCTGGACTTTGTACTCCATAGGATAAAGACTGCTTCTTTAGGGCTAGAAAACTGAGGCTACCAGAGCAGAAATAGAGCATCATGTGAGTGCAACTCTCCTGACACAGCTGGGTTTATCCTGGCATAATAAACCCACCTACTGCCCCCTATGTGAGCTGAACAGTGAAAGCACAGTTTTGCCAGTGCAACTGCATCTGTGTTGGGGGATTTTACCAGCATCCACTATGCTATAAATACAGATGTCTGTATTTGGGACCTGACCATAGAATGTATCTTTACCAGCTTTAATTGATTTTAGCTAGGAGCTAACTGGCTCCAGAAGAACTACTTATAGCTTAACATTTCTGTGGAAAATGTACCATTTAGTAATTAATGGGTTTGGAAAGCAGCCAGAATCTTTCAATCTAATCCAGTTTAAGAAAAAAGAATCAATTGACTCTTTTTTGAATGGTAAATATAATGAAATATTTTATAAAAAGTCGTGGTTAAAAATAGTCTAGTTGCACTAGCTGTCATGTAGGATAAATCACTTGCATAAGGATGTGATCTTTGTGATTTGTGGTCTATGCAAATAAGCACAAGGTTTTGCTCCATATTTTGTATTCAGGCAAAGTTCCCCGTGGACTTCAATGGGAATTTTGCCTAAGCAATAACAGCAAAATTGGTCCCATGTGAAAAAAACTGATCACTGGGGAAAATTAAGAGATTTTTCTTAAAGGCACAGATGGCAGTTAAGCATTTAACTTTAATTGGCTTTTTACATGAGTAGGGACCCCTCTACTGTTTTACCTTCAGAAGAATCCTCCTCCAGAACTCTGAAGAGAGAAATGTGCATGATGGTGGTGGATAGTCTTTTGCTGGGAGGGATAGAGCCAGTGTGCTCCAGGGAAGTGAAAGAATGCTACAGAGGGATGTGAAATAGCTGAAACAAATGCTAAGATGGAGCACTGAGAGCTTCCTTTACTCTTATTGTGTGAGTAGTTTTACTTGTCGTGGCAGCAGTGTGTGTGTGAGGAGTGAGAGAGGGGCAAAAGGATGGGAGAGGGAGCAACTGCAGAATTTCAAGGATTTTAAGAATGCTTGAGGGGGGAAAAAGCGTGAGTGTTAAAGCTTATCTGGGGCATGGAAAGAAATAATTTGGGAAAAGTGGCCTTGAAGATTCAATTCAGTATTTCAGCATGTCATGTTGAAAATTAATTGCAAACAGATACTAAAGTTTTCCCTTTGCTTAGCATGATGGCAGGTGGGTACTAAGAGCATGAACAAACAAAAGAGATGGTTGTTTAAGGTCAAGGTTATGTTAAGCACTATGCTTGGGTTTGGATGTAGTTTGTTTTCTATGCATTTTCCTCAAATTAATCTACTTCCATTCAGAAATATTTATTAACTCAGGTTTAAATCCAAATAAAAATCTAAGCAGTTTTTTTCAATTGGTGCTAAATGCATATCACAGTGATCGATAAACTGAGACTTAGAATGAAGCATAGGTAAGACTGTCACTGAAAATTTCACTTGCCTCACACATGGGCATGATAGCTGCTGTGAAGAAACTATGGTTTTATTGGGAAGTGAAGACATTTAATAGCTGGAAGTGATTAGAACCCAGTGCTAGGTGTTGGAACCAAGAAAAGATAAAGGTCACTGCTGGAAACATCAAGGATAGTAGCAAGGCCTTGGTTAAGAGATGTGGTCCAGGATCAGGCAAGGAATCCACACTGTGAGGGGCATGAAGTGGCTAGACCAACTGCAAACTGGCAGCAATAAAACTAAGAATCAGGACTAAGCACACAGGAGACAGGAAAAAGCAATTGAAGCTCAGGAGGCATTGTAAAGGAGAAAGAAGCAGACCAAGTTTAGCTTAACTTAGCCAAGGAAATTGTTAAACAGCCAAAGTCAGCATCTTGATGGCCTCACATTTGTAAGTGTGGGTAAACTGACTTAGCTTCCACTGTGATGGTTCTGGCATGGTCAGCCTTTGGTCTTGGCAAAACGTGTCTGATAGGAACCCTACCTCATTTGCTGCATGGACAGGTCTTGTTCAATAGACTCTCTCTTCCCATTCACTGGGATGTGGGGTTTGGATACAGGGATGTATATTCCTATCATGGTCCCCTAGGTTAGGTGTCATGAATTTCTAGGTTTAAGTCCTCAGTTTCTGGGTTTTATTTCAGATTTTTTTTAGAACTTGTGGGGTCTCCTTTCCTAGAATTCTTCATCTATGGTCTGTTGGTCAGATACAGAAATCTGTCATGGAAATGCCTTCTCTGGAGAAGCTTCAGGTGACCTGGGGGGTGGTGCATTCAAAGACAAGAAACCTGTCCTTTTTGACCCTCGTAAATGTAAATTATTACATAACAGTCTCTGTATCAAGTCAGTTGTTACCATGTTCAGGCCTGGAAACATGGAATTTGCTTTTCTTGGAGAGCCTTTCTTCTCCATTCACCAGCCAAGCAGAGACTGAGTCACTGGCACTGACTCTAATCCATTTGTCCTCAAGCTTCCCTTACTTCAGGGACAGGCAGACTGTCTTTCTGTCACTAAGTGGTCTGTTAGCATCTTAAATGAATATTCTCTTCCTCTTGAAAGCCCTTTGTCTCTGCTCTGCCTGCAGTCTTCAGACCTAACAAATCCTGAGCCTGTCACTGAACCTGAAAAGGCTTGTCATGCCCTGGACAAAGAAGCCTCCTGCAGAGGTTTGCTGTCTCCTCATTACATACTCTGTACTCCAGCCTGCTAACAGCATGGCCAGGCAGAGACTGGGGTATCCTGCGACTATTCCAAGACTGAGTAGTTGCCAGTGAGCAGTTCCACAGCACATTGTTCATATTCTCTTTTCCTGGTTTGCAAATGTCAACCACAGGTCAAGCCATGTCTCTCTCTCTGTGTCTGGATGTATATTTGTTGTATACGTGTGTGAGCATGAACATACACCTACATAAATAAAATGGGTTAATATTTAAGGTATGTCGTGAAGCCTTGCACATGCTTCAGAAATTCAAAGCAAATGCAAGTAATTACATCTGCTGGAATTGAGTAAACTCTGGGAGGGGTGTGGAGCAAAGCAGACAGGGACAGAGGATTGGCAGCTATTGTGAGGAATGTGTGGTTCTCCACTGCTGGCTGTTTGGAGGCTGGGAAGGCAGCTGTAGGCCTCTGCAATGTGAGAACACAGGTAGTAATTTGTGGAGGTGCATATATTTGTGCTGATTAGGCTTATTCTATAACCAAGGAGTGAAAGGCATTTGTGGGCTCATTAGAGTTGTCATTAAAGATGTTTAAAGGTGAATAGCACTGTTCTGTAGAAACTTGTGGAAAAAACAATGAACAACACAAAACATGTTACCTGAATTTTGATCCAGCCCTTCTGTCATTTACACAGGAAGTGCCATGATCAATTCTGCTGGTGCTTTTTCCTAGACTGTGAACTAAATTAGAAGCTTTTGTGTCTGATAACCAGGAATGGAACTGCCAGCCTTGCAGAGGTCATAACTCTAGTACCCTTCCCACAATCCTACTGGAAAGAAAAATGGACATTTCCTTCAACAGTTGATGGACACATGATTCCCAGGAACACTGGTGCAAGAAGGAGAAGATGTGGAAACTTCCAAAAGGTGCAATAACATAGGTATTCAGGGAGAGGATTGTATCTGAGTGAGTTCAGTTACTGGGATGAACCATGTGGTGAAAACATAGCCAAGTGTTGCACACTTTGAGATTAAGATTAGTAGTTCTTCAAGTTGCTTATGAAATTTTAATGACTTTACAGTTATATCTTTGTTAAAGTAACTTGGAAAGAAGTTTGGCTGTGCAATTTCTGTTTTCAGTGCATGACTTAGGGCAGAGATAGAGAAGATTATAATTCTGAGAAGTATGGGGAATAAGAGGTTATTATGTGACAGGAATCTCCAGCTGATGAAAATTAAAGTTTCCCAATTACCATATGGCCACAGCTGCTCTTAAGGTATCCTTCAAGGAAGGAAAAAATCAGAAGCAGGGCTGGGGGCTAGCCTCTGGGCTAGGGAAGGAAGTCTCTTCACAGGACTGCCTCCAGTTCTACCCTGTAGGTACTTCCCTTCCAGATCTTTTTCCCTAACACAAAGAAAAGCCCATCATATCTTCAAACCCTGTTCTTCTGGCTTTGAAACCCTTCTTAAAGCATCCTTTTGAAATGGTCTCTTGGAGATGTCATGAGGAAGATTCACTGCCCTGTTTCACAGGGTTACAAGAGGTATGCTGGGACATGCACTGTTACAGTGAGCATGGAATGAATTACCAGTGACTATGAGAGTTTTAGGATCAGGCTTTCTTCAGGCTGTGGTTCCAATGCATGAAGGTGATCACTGTGTTTTTCAGTGTGTCTAGTTGACTATCTTGGGGGCTGTTGAATGTAGGGTAATATTGATATTCCAGTTTTGGGGTAGCAAACCTGCAGGAAGTTATCCTGTGCTCTGTAGGCAAGATCGTATTTGTGTACCAGCACAGCTTTTCATGTGAAAATGCATTACTTTGAAAGGATTTCATTCCATGACCGTAATTTGTGTTATCAGTTTTAGGAATAAATTCAACTGTTACTGTAACATCAGAATCAAGATTTATGCTAGAGAAAATAAGTCTGTAACTTAAGAAAGAAGAAAGAATGAAATGCCATTTGACAATGGGGTAATGCAATCTGTGCACATTCAGCCATCGTTCCTTTCCCTGGCTTGGTGCAGGGAGTGAACGCTTTTGCTTTGTGTCCAGGCTGCAGGTTTGGGGGAGAGAAAGCAAAACTGCACATACTCTGCAAGGAGGAGCTATAACACAGATTGATCCGGTTCAGAAGAAAGGAAATGTTTTCTTCCAAGCCATTACACAAATTCTGGATGAGCATAAAACTGTGTAGTTTCACCCTGAATGCTTTTCAAACAGAATGCTTCTTTCCACAGTGTGCATGTCAATATAAGGAAAACGGCATAAATGTCACGCTCAGTCTGTCCGAGCTGCGTAGTTTTGTTCTCGTGCAATGGGAGCAGGTGGTGGGAGGTTGTTTTGATGGGCCGAGAAGCTCCTCCCCTCCTTCCCCAAGCAGCATTCTCATCTGCGTCAGCAGTAATTGTGTGCCTTGCACTGCTTTTCAGTGAGGGCGAGTGCAAAAGATACATCAATATGAGGTATCAAACTGAGGCTTAGGTGTTCCTTTTAAGTGGCTGTTCATTTCCTTGAGCCATAACATGGGCTAAAGGTTAACTTACATATTCTCCGTGGAAGAACAATTTCTTCTTTTTGGGGAAGGGAGAAGGAGGGGGAAAGGGCGTTGTTTCATATTCTTTCCTACCTATAGACTCCATGTGATGTACAGTGCTGCTCATGCAGATTTTTTTTGTCCTCCCACTGGATTATTTGCTAATCAGACTTCAGTGCAGTGGAGATAAGGGCGAGACTGTTGCCTAGCTAGGAGGCTGTGCCGGCGCCCGAGCCTCGGAGCCAGGAGCGACGCCGCTGCCGCGCCGGCTCCCGGCGCGCCCCCGCTCCGGCGTGCCGCGTGTCCATGGGCCCGGCGCGGCGGAGCTGTCCGAGGTGCTAGGATGCTGGCAGCAGCCGGATTGCAGCGGGAGAGGAGCCCCACAGTCCTGCTGGCACCCGAAGGTAGGCTTGCTCTTTGTTTGAGAATCCCTGATTAATCAACAGCAGCATCCACGGACCCGGGCAGCTGGAGAGAGCAAGCCTGCCGGTAGTCACGGGGGAGAGACAGAGACGATGCCACGAGCCAGACTGTTTCAGACCTTCTGTAAGTGGCAATGAGCGAGCAAGCCTCTTTCCTGCTGCAAGAAGCCATTTGGATAGGATATTTGCTGTTCCTTATATTCCTTTCTTTTTGTCTCCACAGAACATATTCAAATGAGGCACCTTAGAAATCTCTGTGTTAGTGAATATGATGGTGCTGTAATCGTCTGTGTTGTAAAGTGGGTAAAAATCATCCAGTTTCTTCTCTGCTGGACCTCCAAGCAGGGTGTTGTTTATACCCTCCCATTATCCGTACCCTCTCCTCTCTGAATGTGGATTTAAAGAAGCAAGCACCTGTCTTTTCCTTCCACTGCATTTTTTTTAAAGCCAAACTTTCCATGCCATTTTAATCGTATGTTAAGAAGACCTGTAACATAACACATTGACTTATAGTGATGTCGAATTCTACAATCTGGGCAATTCTGCCAACAAGATTTAATGCACTTTAACTGAAGAAAAAACTGAGCCTAACTGAAAATCTGTTTCTTATGGTGCTGAAATATCCCTTCCGACTGCACTGAGATAACCACAGGAAAGGGCTTTTACAGGCAAAAGTCACCTTTGATTATTGCACTTAGTGGTCCCCGTGGACTTGAATTTTGGTACGTACATATTCTAATACATCATATGAGCATGCTAATAAAATATGGTGCTATTTAGAATGAAAATATAACATTACAAAATGAAATAATGAGTTCTCAGAATGCATCGTGATGAGGTTGCATGTATTTCTAGAAGGTATTAATCAAGCCATTGCTAAACTAAAAGCTGAAGTCTATTTGACTGGTTTTGTGTACCTCACATGTTGATTGTGCTTGTAATAAAGACGTTTGGCAGCTGAATTTTTGTTTATAAAAAGCACTGTTAAATAATTAAAACCATTCTTTTATATTTTCTGATGAATTAATTGAAATAATATCTAACATCTATGATAGTTACTTATTGGACCCACTGCACCATTAATATTTTACAGCATCTTAACAAGATGCTGGTGGTAGTGAAAGCTCCATTTCATTTTCTTAAAGAGGAGGAAAAAAATGAGTCCATCAGCAAGAAGCTCGTGATTTCTTCTGAGTTCAGTTGCACTCCTCTTTGCATACAGAATGTGTGTGTATGTCTGCTTGTTGTGTGGTTTTATTTCTTTTTGTTGTTTATAAGTCCTCTGCATAATACTGGGATGATAAAAAGTCATAATTGCACTTAAGTGCTGGCCATTCTGAACCTAGGTTTGCAATTCTCCAGCATCCATGCAGTTAGGAGGAAGCCTTATTCTCCTCTGGGAATAAAAGTGATAAAAGTGTTGCTGTATTGCAAAGTAAACAACAGCTTTTTACATCCTGGAGTCATAGAGGAGTCATCGTTAGCAAAGACCTTTTTCCTTTTCAAAAGGCACCTGCAAGGGAGCCAAAAGTCAAGGCTCAGGGTATTTTTCTAGTTCTTAAAACTGTAGGGAACATAGCTTTCCCCTATGAAGGATAAGACATCTGTAGAAATGGACTATTTCTTTAAACCCATGCAGTAGCATTCTCAGTCTACTGAAGGAGACACTTTTAACCTCTTTAAGTGAAGGGCTCAGCACTACTTAGCTTCAGTGATTTCACCCAGGTGCTAGAGCTCATGCTGTGCAATATAATGAGCACCAGGTATATAATCTATAATTCCAGCCAGAATATAAAGTATATTTTGTACTTCCAAATGAGAGTAGTGGTTCCTTGGTTATTTTTTCTTTAAATATCTGCATATATAGTTGTCAAATGATATGTAATAGGAAACTTGCAGCCGATTTCAAAAGGTCTTTCCTCTTTGAAATTAGAATTTAATGCATCACTGTGTGTGAAAGCAGAAATGTCATTTTATTGTTAAGAATGAGCAGGGAATGCAACTCTAAAAAATATGTCTTAACAATTTGTCTCGTCACATTCACCTGCTTGGGTATTTCAAATCTCACTTGATATAAAGTACAGTTATGATAGGAGACAGAGTTCTGCAAAGTAGTCTCTAGTATATTTTTCCCTCCCTCAATTTTTCTTGTTTGCAGTGAAAGTATTTTTTTGTACACCCAATACCATTAGGTCCTTATTAGTGATGCTGCGGTCAGCAGTTTCTGAAAATTGGATATGGCTGGCCTGTCTGCTTTTATTCTTGCAAGCAGCTAGAATGCAACAGCTCAAACTCGAGGGTTGAAAAGCTGGTTATCATCCCTGTTTTGTGCAGAATCCTTCTGATAGAGTGAATTTAGTGAAGGGAGTTAAAAGGTAATGTGAAAGCAGATGTGTTTTCAAAGACAGGAGGCAGTATTTGGGAGGGAATCAGGCAGGACTGGAGGGGTGTGTAGTAGGCCTTTATAAATCTGAGATTGGACTCAGGACTTTGGGCAACCCCACACTTGTTTTTCCATGGTCTCTTCTCCTATGTTAAAATTAAAAAAAAAATCCCTCTGGTTTGGAAGAAGGCAATCAGTGCCTTTGTCATTACTTCAAAAAGCTCCTTCAGTTTAATGTCAGCATTGCCAATTTTCAATGCAGCACAGCTGCAGCTAAGGCTGTCAAGCAAGCTGAAAAGCAACTGATATTTTGGGGATCCTGATGTGAATAAGAGGGAGAATGGCATGTCTGAATCTTCACATGTAGCACTGCTTGGATACTGTGGTATTCGGTCGATTACTCATATTCTGAAATCAATATTTTTGCACACTGATCATATGAAAAGGATGTGGTTTGTTTGATCAAAAATGCTGTCTGTATATGTGGCATCAGAGCCAATGGTTAGATTAGAAGTAAAGTATGCAACAGTCCTGTAAAACACAATGCACTATGCTTTCACAGAAATTGTCTGAATCAATACTATGATCTTGAATTTAGTTATGTAAATATTTCTAGGCAAACCAGGAAGGGGACTGCTTGCCCTTGCCAGTAAACCAGATGCATTGGCAGGGAAGGAAAAAAAAATCTTTCTTGCTTTACTCCTCCCAGGCTGACAGCTGAATGCATGAGCTGTGCCAGTGTGAGCCACTCTCTGCTCCTCTGCCAGCGCCCCTCTGACCTGGGGGTACCTGAAGGGGCAGGTGTCAGTGGGCAAGATGGGGTGTGATTGTGGCTTTTTCTCAGTGAGGTTTCACAGAATGTTATTTTGACCTTTAAGAAGCAAAGTGAACATGATGGAGAACTCCTTCTTTGTGTCCTTGTGCTCAGATGGATTTTCAAAGATGTTCATGTTCAGAGAACACTCAGAACCAAATTCATCCAAACAATTTTTGTTGACTTCTCAGTATGTTGGCTTCAATAGCTCAATTTTGAGGCTTTTCCTCTGTCCCGCTGTCTCCTTTTGTTCCTTCACAATGAGGAGGGGAAAGAAAGGAGTGTCTAAAGAATTTCTCAAGTGGTGCAATAACCAGTTATAATTTTCCAGGACTGCTTGATTTCAGAAAACAAAATGCACTGAAAGCAACTTGATTGTAAATACATAGGTGACTCTCTATAGTCCTTGTCGCTGGCTCACAAAATCCCTGACCACAGTGTGCATGTTAGGGATGCCAGCACTGTGGGGCCTCACCAACAGCTTACATGACTTATTTAACAATTTGCATTTGCACAGTTTTAATCAAATATGAATGTACTCAAACAGAGCACTTGCTTGTGCCTGTATCTGCCCTGGCAGATGGTTAGGGGCTGCTCACTGCCTGAGTTTACCAGTCAGCAGAACCTTTGATCAAAAGTTGATCAGTGCTGTCCACCCATTTTCCAAGGAGGGGGCAGGCAGGCACTGCATGGGACTCCAGGGGCCATGTGTGTTGATTGCAGCCTGTTGCAGTTATTGAGCACATTTATTAAGGTAACATGTTCTCTGAAGTGGCATTAATACCTGTGAGTGAAATTGGTCCTAGTGTGCTGCCCAAGGAATACTAATACTGTAAAAATGTTTACGTTAATTAATTAAGCTTTTTGCACTGGCTGTTTGCATTTTTAATCCTTGTTTAAGGATAGCATGCACAACTGTACACTTAGTAAATGCAGTGAGGCTGTAAAATACCATGTACACAGGAGGTACAAGAGCTTTGATTTAGAACATGCTTGCTACTTGCACAGAGGCTTTTTGGAGTTAGTGACATAAGAGCAGGTTCAAGGTTCTGAAATATGTGTGTCCCCGAACTACCCCCAGGAGTACCCCAAACTGAATTTATTGTCATGAGCATGCAAGGATCAGCAGTCACAGGAGGAGTTCAGTAGCTACAGCTGCTCAGTACTGCTGTGGGACTGGGCCCCTGTTAGGACAAAAAATATATCTTGATCTATTTAGTAAATAGTAATTTTTGCAGGAGTTTAGTAATAAAAAACATCAGTAAAAAAACAGCATAAAAAGTCTCTTCTCAGTTCATGAAGCAGAATAAGGGCTTTTTATTTAGTTCTGTTTACAATTGGAATGACTTCATCCTCCTATTTAAAAAATTAAACATCATAATACAAGGAGTTTCAGCATATCCTTAGTTGTCAGCTCGTTTCTGACCTCCAAAAAGGAAGGAAAAAATGAGGTGAAGAAATGCAGTATATTCACAAAAGACAGTGTGAAACATATCATGTGTCTTGGGGGAAAATGGATGAGAATTGCATTTTTTGGAAGCCTGTTGAAGTTATCTTCAGTATAAAATTTCCTATTCTATTTCAGGAGTAAAACCTGGTCACTGAAGAAATCAATGGCAATACTGCCATTCATGTCACTAGGGTGAGATTTCTCTGTTGTGCAGGTTTATTTGAATTTAATTCAACACATGCAGAAACAAGGTTTTACTAGAAGTCCAAAATGGAAAATACAATAAAATAGCCATCTGCTGGGGAAATGGCCCAGACTTTAACCATCAAAAAGCAGATATCATTTGAGGAGTTCAGAGAAAGGGGAGTTAGAGCTGTCTGTGCTGTTAGCATTGCTTTTAATCTTGTAGCCTTCATGCTGTAGAGAGACACTCTCAGGAAGGGGCTTTAATATCTGGACTTACTTTTTTTAATCAGCAAGGTTAGGAATTAGTCTAAAATGATGTCTGCTGAAGCATCATAACTTTCATAGAGTCTGCTCAGCTCATTGTCAGCTTTTCAACACCCTCCTTTGCAGACAGTGTGCTACTTATGGTGAATATATAGAATGGCTGAATGCATACTTCAGCCCAGTGGAGTTCTAGCCAGCTCCAGTGTCAAAGCTGTGTGCAATGGCATGCAGGCACATTGGGCTGCACTAAGACCCCCTGCACGGGTGTTACCCTGCAGGGATTAGTAGGAGATGCTTATACCTATGCTTGAAAATGCTTAAAGATCACTTCAGTGACCCTCAACATCAGCCTAATGTTCATGTTCAGGATTAGTTGATAGAAAAGGTTGTTCTTGGGAGGCAGGAGAGGTAACAGGAGAAGACCCTTTGCATCTTCTGAGTCTTCATGATTTTAACAGTCATGTTACCATTGTACAGAAATAATTTTGATATGCAGACATAAGTGAACAAGGGAAAATTATCAGTGTGCTTTTAAGTGCCTGAAACCAGCTGCTTGCTGCTATTGTTACTTCAAAAGATCCCCTGATCAAAAACAGGGGAAAACATTCAAGGGAAGAAAAATATTTCTCTACTTTTTTTATCCCTTGCATTCTCACAGTTAGGGTCCAGATCTGAAGGCCCAGAGTGGATTGCTAGAATCCTTAAGAGTATTTATTTATTTCTTTATAATCAGTGCCCACCTAGATCAGAATTTTACTTCTCCAGCTATGTAATAAATGTTAGAAATACAACATTATATTAGGGAATAGGGGAAAGATTTTTGCCACTGATTCCACAGGAACCCTGCCCCTAAAACCTTTGTGCAGACAGGATTCTTACTGCCTATTCAATAAGATCCCTTCTAGTTGTAGTGCTGGCATGGTTCTGAGGCTGATTCCGAGAAGCCACACCATCCTTCTTCAGGGAAGGGAGGAATGCTGTAGCAGTGAATAAGCAAACATGCCTTAGAGAGCTGAGTTCAGCTGCCAGGTCTGCCAGCAAGTCACTCAGTGACTCCTGCACCAAATCCCTGGCTGTGGGTTGAGGATCCCTCACAGAGCCGTGTGCAGGTAATGCCACTCAAACTTGTAATGCCTCTGGACCTTCTGGTAATCAGTATTTAAAATGAGATGGAAAAATTCAATTTTTTTAAACTTCTACTTTACTTGTTTAATAACTAGTTAATCCAGTCCTGTCTAGCACAGACTTTAGAGAGAGGCAGTCTATCTCTTGAGATTCTTCCTTGCCTTTAGTGCCCTGTAGTATTTACTGATGTGTCTATATGCCAGAGGTCTTGCAGCTCCCAGGAGTTCTGTTGATGAGTGGAAAACGTTTGGGGCCTTCCTGTAGAGCTTTTAGGCTGCCTGCCACAGACCCAGGAATGACCCAGGGATCAAGTGTGTCTGCTCCATGCTGCTTAGCTGGAAGTGCTGTAAATCCAAGTGTTTGCCCTACCTGTGGAAGAAATACAGATTCTTGGAGACTTTAAGGGCTTTAGAGTCCTGAAGGTCCCAGCTCAGCTGGGCATTCTTGTCCGTTCTTGGAGCTTCAAGCTAACAAGATGTTGGGCAACAGATGACCAGGGCTTCTGGGCTCGTATCATATTACTAAGAAATACAGGAAAATAGTTCACAATATTTCTTTCTAAATTTTGACCCTGAAGAAAGCTTTTAATTTTCAAAAATTGGAACAATACTTTTCACCTGAACTTTGGAATGTCCTGCAGAATAGGAATTTTGTCTGGCAATCAGAATATTAATTTTTTCTGGTAATCTGCTCTGGCGCAGCCTTATTTAACTGTAAAAAGGACCTGTTGTCCTGTGATGGAAGCCTTCTCAGTTCAATTCAAACTGAGATTCAGGATGTCAGTGTTTATGCAACCGATTGGGTAGTAGGAAAAGGGAAGGGGTGGGAGGAAAGTCTTCTGGGATTTAAACAGTGTAATTGTACGGATCTGCATTGCCTGGATGAAGAGACTCTTGGTTTTGTCTCCTCTTGTGTCGAGTAATGTTGTTCTGTGTTCTGAGTTGCTTTGTTTATTATCCTTTAAATGGGAAAGTCTAAAAAATTGTCTCTTACGGAGATGTTAATTACAACTGACACAATCTTGCTGTCATAAACCATACGCTATTTTCCTACTGATTAAGGTATTATGTGTTTTTCAACCTGCAGGAAACGTTGCTTTCCTTTGTTCATTATCTCCTGCAAGATGATGAGTTCTAATCAGGAGGAGGTCACTTTGGGCGCTTTTCTCCAGTATATTGAAGATATGGGGATGAAGGCCTATGATGGCTTGGTAATACAGAATGCATCAGACATTGCTCGAGAGAATGATCGCATGAGGAATGAAACAAACCTGGCTTACTTGAAAGAAAAGAGTGAAAAACGCCGAAAACAAGAAGAAGCAATAAAACGGTAAATACTTTGATAAAAAGATGAGTGGTCTGGCAGAGTGAATGAAAAGTGAGGGGCTCAGTTTCAGATAGGGTAAATATGTGTAGAGCAGTTGATTTCTAAGCAGCTTACTGGCAAAAACAGTACAGACCATTGGCCTCTGTCAGGCTTCTAATGCACGAGGTTTACATTGTGTAGACATAGTTTGAGCATGTGTGGCATATTGAGCAGGTGTGATTTGTAACAAAAGGTTTGGGGGTTTGGAATAGGAGATGTAGATCTAGTGACCAATGGGTTGCCATCCTCTTAGTGCTTTTATGTGGACAGTTTGTACTTTGGGAAAAAATGTATTTGTATGTGAGCAAGACAGGGACAGCCTCACAGGTCAAAATAGACTATTCTTGACCCAATGTTTTAAATCTGGTAAATTTTCAAAGCTTTCTAACTGGTGTCTGAGGTTTTTTTTTTTTAAAAAAGTCTCTATTATTTACATTTTCAATTCTGTGATCTCTGAAGTCAGTAACAATATTGCAATCACTTACAGGAAAATGGATCAAGCCCCTGATGGGCAGAACCCTATAATGGCTCTTCTTGAACAATTCCATTGATTTTAATTGACAGTTAATGAGAGGAGCACTTGCATGACCTCGCCTCTTGTGCCAATGGATATCAATGAAATCTATGCAGCCTCTTGGAGAGGAAAAGAAGGTTGAATGGAATAGATATAAATATTTATTACGTACACATTTTCAGATACAAAAAATTGGTTTTTCTTGAGGTGAGGGTAAAATTCTGTACTACAGGTAAATCATCCATCCAAATCCTTAACTTTTATATGCAAATGGATGGCTTGAGCACAAACTGATAGGAGGTCCTTTGAATTTTTTCCCCCAGCATGAATCTTCTGTATTTCAGTTTAAGTGATTAAATTTTATGCTATATCTTGGGTACTGTACATCCAGGTATAACAGACATGCTGTGCTGTGAACGTTCGAGCAACTCCTCGGTAGTCTGATAATTTTGATGGAACATTAAAAGGAAAAGAGCAGCACATACAGTTTGAAAGAGGAGGGAGATGAAGGAATGTAAAGCAAAATTAAGGCTGCTTTGCTTTCGAGGAAGTAGAAGTTTTTGGATTGTCAGTAATTTCATCAGAGTGATAATAATGTGAAAATAAGGTGAATACAGCTATAATTAGCTGTACTCTGGCTAATCTGCTTGCATGTACTTTTATACATGTGACCATCAAGTACCAGTCACTAGGTACTAGGTAGTGCAGTTTTTGTTATGAATAAGTTTCTTGGGACATGAGAGAGTAAGTTGTGGATCTACCTGGTTCTTTATAGTCCTCTAGCCAAGCTTCTTTACCTCATTTGTATAGTAGTGACAGTGTTTCCTACATTGTGGTTGGTTTGTGTGGTTTTTTCATTGATCCTGGCAAAGTGATTTGATGAAGAGCTCTGGATAAGTACAGATGATTTAGGGCTGAGCCAAACCAAGAAATTCTTGCCCACACTCAGCTGAGATCAATGAGAACAGAGTATTTATCCTCAGTCAGAGCCAGTAGACAGGAGGAAGAGGACCATCAACACAGTGGGCATGTTAGAGAAACAGCATGTATTTGTGTGTGGATTGGAGACAGCAACGTTTCCTGAATACAGTGCTCTTCTGTGGGAAACTGCAGTGATCCCCTCTGATCCCTCCCCACTTGGCTCATCTCAATAACACTGGCGGGAGGAACAATATCTGCCTGAGGGAACTAAGTAGGAAAACACCTCAGGAAATCTTGAAAAACACTTTCTTTAAGTCTTTTTTGCTTTTTCCCATGTACGCTTGGAGGGGTAAAAAGAAAGATACTTGAGATCAATCTTTGATTGGAAAAACTAAAAGCAATGGCAGACCAAGGGAAAATACCTGATTTGACTAAATGAACCCTGATGTCTGAAGTCACTTAGGCTGATTGCAATTGAGTCTTCTCCCTGTAGTAACCTCCAGAGATTCATCCAAGACCATGTTGTCTATTGAAATGCAGCAGTCAGGAAAGGTAAAGTAGAATCATTGATTTCTTCTTTGTTCTGAACTACATTCCTTATGTCTTTACCTTATCTTGGTGGGTATTTATATTATCCCTAATTCTTGAGAGCATGGCCTAGATAGCAAGTGGTGCACATGTGCAGTGGTAACAGTGCCACCAGTCTGGAGACTCCCAACAGCTGAAAACAATCTCCTTAGCAACAAGGGAGTCATCGCCTGCGATTAACTGCAGGTAGATTTTTGAGCAGGAGAAGGGGTTCCCACAAAGACTCTTCTTTTGCATGCGAGAGTCAAAATAAAGCAGCCAGAAATCTTTGGCACCTACAGAAAATTACCTGCTAGTCCAACTATTGAATTATTTAGAAGCTATTCAATTTTAGTGTTCAGATGGTCTCTCTTAGAAGAAGGCTGTTTGTGTATATTAACAACATAATAATGAGTAATATATTGTCTAATAAAGTGGCGGTATTCACATACAACACTATTTAGAAGCAGCTGTTATTTACCTAAATCACTCATAACTATGCTAAATGACTTAAGTTCATTGAAATGCATCAATCTGAGCAGTCTGGAAACAAGATCTGAAAAATGACCTAAAAAAAAAAAATGTTTGATTGTACGTTTTGCTTTCCAAAGGATGCACTGTGTTGTGTTTCTTCAGTAGCACTGATGTACCTTCAGTGTGATTGCTGTCTCATGGTAGCTGGTTCTGATAGGTTAATTGTGGGGAAAAATGTATGGATCCATTGTAAATTGGGGAGGATAAACACAGCGTATTGGATTGGGAAAAAAAAAAGCAACTAGTCTTTGTCTAATCTTGCTGGGCTGAGTCAGCTGATCTGATCTGAATTTCTGACCTAATTTTAGTACGGTACTTGGCGATCATGCGGAGAAAATAAGGTTAATGTGCTGATTAGTAACTGAGAGCAAGACACAATAAATACATATATATAGGACCTAATGTATAGACATTTTTTCTTCCATCTTTTATTCATCTGGTCTCATTACATGATCATTGTCTATTCAGACAGCTGTGTCCAGATTAAGAGAAGGTACTGGCATATTACCCACAAAGCCTATAAATTGCAAATAAAGTTATGGAGCAGTATCATTTTCACTGTCAATACTATGAGATGTACATTTCCCATGATACAGTATCTGCTGTAGGCAGCGTTTCTGGGAACAGAAGGTAAATTTGCCTCAGCTGTTGTGGATGCCAGGAAAAAGGTGGCTATTTGGAGTTTATATAGGGCATCTGTTAGAATGAGCAGTTGTTTTCTGATTCATCCATAACTGAAATGCACATGTTTAGATACTTTATTATTGTTTTGTGTGGCTACTTCACCAATGTTTTCCCTTTTTAATTGCACAAATACAAAAGCTTGGTAAGAAACAAATAACGAACCCTCCTCCTCTGAAGGCTCAGACATGTTGCATTAATCAGAGCCACACTTTTAAGAAGTGCATGCTTTCAAAGATCTGGCTTCTATTTCTTATGCATCATTCAAGTTACTGTTTCTGTCAGGGAAATCATTTTCATTTGTAACGCTGTGAAGATGTGAATACTGCAAAGCTGGTTGTGTCAGTGGGCATGAATTTCTGCCTGCCAAATCCTGGACTTAGTCATCAAAATATTTACTTCTAATGGTTTCCCTTACATGTAGCTCATTCCCAGGACCTAAATGGCTCTATGGAAAGCCTTGCTTGTGGTTGTTGAGGGAAGTATCCAGACAGATGCTGTCAAGAGGAGGAGCTTTTAGGAGCACTGTTGTGTGCTAAAGCTAGCAGAAATGGGCTAGCCAGCCAGTGGCAGAGTTAAGCTCTTGTAGTAAAGAAGGAATTGTAATGAACAGCTGTCAACATAACCTCTCCTTTCTTTGGCAAACCAAGTATTGAAGACTAACCCATCAGCAAAAGTAAGACCACATTTTTCTCTTGCCTTTTTTTTTTTTATGGTTGTGGCACTAATTGAATTCAGATATTGTCTTTCTGTAGTTTTCTGTCATTCCTATCCTTAGTTTCCTTCATGAACAAGACGTAAATTATGTGTCCTTCAGCTAAAAGTTGTGTTATCAAGCGTGGGTGACAGCAAGAAAATATAAAAAGATTTCTATGCATGGGATTATTCACTGCCAAAAGCTCTGTTCAGCTGAGAAAATGTGTGTAATCTTAGACTATATGGACATGCTGAAGAATTTCTATCAAAATATTTCTACCAGAATAAAAAATAACCTAGGTAAAATAATTTCATTATGAACTTAATTTTTATAATAATGTCTTGAAATCAGAACAATACTTTAGGTGAAGGAATGTTTAAGGTATTGTTTGTCTTTTTTTCTGAATGTTTGTCTGTAGTTGAAATTCTGTGTGGTAAACTGAGCGTTTCTAAATTTATAGGAATAATTATGCTTGCTAGATTACAGTATGCTTATAGCCTGACCTCAAAAAAAATGGTGAAGGAAGCACTTTAAATATTTTGGGTCATGGTGAGAGCCTCAGTTGAAATACCTGTAAAAAAATTACTGAGATATTATACATTACAAGGTTGTTAACCCATTATTATTGGTTTGCTGTGTTGATGTAGGTTGTGGAGATTTTTTGGGGTTTTTAGTTTGGGGTTTTTTTCGTTTGTTTGTGGGCTTTTTTGTTTGTTTTTGATTCAAATCTGAGTTTGCTTGGTGAATGTGACTTTTGGATATCAGGTCAGTGGTATGTGTTCCTTTGATCAAAGGGTTTATATTATGAGGAAGCTTAACTGGGGCACTGCTGTTTTCTTTATCTTCCTCCTGGACATGTTGCATGCTCATTTCATCCTAGATTGTTATTGCTCTGATACCACTGTTATGGAAGTGGATGATGAGGTGTGATGGAGACTAATTTTTCTATGATTTCAAAAACTTTTTCTCATGAAAATATCCTGGGGTCTCTTTTGTAATTGGCTCATTGTAGAAAGAGTAGCACTGATAGTTTTTTTCATCAAGAGTAAGTAAAGTGGTTGTGCAGTCAGTGACCTCCAAATGTATTTTTGTTGCTTTTATAAGTAAACAGATGTGATGATCTAGCCAACAAATCCTCCCTTCCAAATGCTCATATCCATATGGCTGCCTGTATTATTGCCACACAAAATAAACAACAGACACAATGCAAACTATTTTATATTGCTGTTGCTGTTATTCTGAGATGTTTTATTTTAGAACAGTCATGTGATTCATGTCATTTAAAATTTACCATAGAGGCTGATAGCCAGCCTCACAATCCAAAAGACCAAGGAAATAAAGCAGAAATCATTAGCAGTTTGCTCTCTAAATCTTGATGTTATTTTCAAAAACTCTTCCCTTTTAGGGCTTCTGCCTACAACTTTTACTTCTTTTTAGGGAGTTTACATGGTTCTCTTTCCCTTCATTGTTCTACGAATTGCTCAGTCCTATACTGGCCCACTACATAGGTGGGTGCATTTTTCCTCAGGATTCATTTGTTCTATTTAAAAGCACATTAGGAGTGTGAGGTCACAGAGAGCCCAGAAGGCTTCTAAAGGGGTTGCAGACCCCTATTTGTGTTAAAGTCCAGTGGAAGTGTCTGACGCTGTCGGTATTCACAGGACTGCCTGACCACCTGTGTAAATGAGCAAGCTGGCCTGGCTCCAATTCCATCTGGGCGTGTGTTCCCATCCAACCTCCAGGCTGGAGCCACCCCAGCACAGTGACTCATCCCGGAGGAGGTGTGTTGTACCTCCGAGACAGTCCCTGGCACACTGCTCCTGAGAGATGCTGGGGGCTCTATGCATCTTAATGGCGAGTTTGTAGCCCTTCGTTCCCACTCCACTTGTATTTCTAGTCTTTTTTCTCACTATCTTTTGATTACTCTTTAACTACAGGATGTAGTTAAAATTATCCTGCATTTCTTCTAACCCAAAAGCCCCTTCTTAGCAAGAGAGATGCATGTAGAACTGTAGAAATTGAGGTATTTTGCGTGATCCGGTAGAGTTCTGGTGGTGCCACTATACGCAGTCAAAGGTTTGCATTTGGTTGGAAAATGTCTTCAAGTATATTATAAAATTGCATAGAGTAGAATTTAATAACTGTTGTTATGAAGACTGGATAAAAAATAAGGAAGACTGTTCCAAGTATGCCCAGATCAAGTTTTTGTAACTATTTTAGGATGGACTTAATTATTAGAGAAATTAATTCAGTAATACAGCACAATTCATATGCAGATGAAAAGCATTGATGTGTTCTGGCTCAAGTCAAAAAGTGCCCCATTCTGAAGTTCATTGACCCCTGACAAATTTTGTAATTGCCTGCGACCCGGATTTAGAGTTCTTGTTGCAACCTGGAGGACAGATACGTGGACAAAAAACACGTAGAAAGAAGTCTCATGACCCATTGTAGCAAAATTGCAGCTAGCCACGGTCCCAGACACTAGGAACACACAGCCCTAGTCTGAGAACCCAGCAGAACTGATGCTTTGTGCCAGCATTAGAATGGTAAGAGTGAATCTTTCTGTACCTTCAGGAAAAGCCGTCATTTAACAATAACTCTTCTGAAAGTTGAAGAAAAACAAATGTTTTCTTTGAGCAAAATAGCTCAGTTCATTGCTCTTTTCAGGGCCATGAATCACAGCTGTATTTGGCTGGATTTAATATTAATAAAGATTGCTTTAAGCCCCATCCAGCTGGCAGGCATCTGTGCCCTTTGCATGTTCTCCTCAGCACCCTCCTGACAGGCTACATGTACTTCTATTTGTTCATTTATTTCTATTCTTCCACAGGAAAACATGGTATAATACTTGATTATTTAATTGGGATGTTTATTTACTTAGCCTAAAGTAGAGTCTGCTCTTGGGTATGCCCCTGGAAAAAGAGAGTATCACACCCCTTCTCTAACAGAACCATCAGGTGAAGGGCATCTTGTTGTCAAGTTATGCTGCATCAGTGGCTAAAATTTGAACAAAAAGAGGAATATGTATGTGCACTGATTAGATTTTTGTGTGATTGGATTAAAATACAAGCAAGGAGAGATTACAGAAGAAATGGATTGCAGCGACGTTATTAGCTGTGGGTTTTATAGTTAATTTGAGAATGCTCTTATTTTTCCTTCTGGCTTTCTACTCTAATTTGAGTTGTAATCAAAGTCAGTAAAAAAAAATATAAAAATAAATAAATCCACCACAACCCCCACCATGACACCAACCAACTAAAAAAAGGCCTTTGTGTGGAGTGTCCTGAGCACTCCCTTCACCAAGAGTAGAGCCAGCAGGGTGGGCCCAGCTCAGCCCTCGGGAGAGCCCTGCTGGGCTGGGGGCAGGTGCTGCAGCCCCCTGTGAGCTGCCAGGAACCTGGGAACGAGCAGAGGGAGCTGCTTTGGTCCCACAGAAGGCAGCCATAAGTGGAATTGGTTTTCATTTCCCTTTTTATTGCACAGTACCCAAGGACCCCAAATGGAAATTAGGTTCCTTTGAAACACTAACCCAGTGCACTCAGAGCAAAGACAGCTCACAGCATGAGCTGAAATTGTACCCAACAGGTGACTAAAGGGGCAGCTGAGGAGTTAGGGGGCTGCTCATTTCCTTCCCTGTATTAGTACAGCAAAGAATAAACTGAAGTGTGTCCCCAGTGGTTGTGATGAATTACATCCAGCAGTGCTCTCTGAAAGCTACAGAGGAACAAACACTTCCAATGAACTCCACCAGATGCTTCTGGAATGTGTCAAGATTGAGAAGGCCACAGCCAGCTAAAATCCACAGAAATATTCCTGCCAACAAGTGTGCTTCTTGACAAAATGGTAACATTTTAAAAGATCAAAAATGAGAGTAACTGCAGGGTTTTCCATAAATTAATAAGATTTACCTAGGTTTAATCCATTTCTCTTTTTGGTGGATTATACAGGGCGTATCTCACCACTAGATCCTCTGCAAGCTGAGGGCACTTTAGTTATTAAGTTGAGATCACATGGTGGAGCCATTAAGTGAATTGCTTTGAACAGCCTTCCCCTGAATGCCAGGGCAAATGCCGTATTTCATACCCTTAGCTAATTTCATGCTGTAATTTAATTTTGGAAATATACTTTTAATTGAATCTTTAAAGACAAGGAAACTGCTGAGTCCTTTAGTACTGCAAAAAAAGAATGTTTAAAAATGCAGCCCATCTAGAGAATAATCTTCTATAATTAAACACAAAGTTTGTTTTGCTTCTCTAAGTGCAGCTATGGAGTAGCAAATTCCTGCTGTTTGCAGAAAGCTCAGGGCTGAAAGAGAGGTATCGGGGAGTGTGAGAAGTTATTTATCTTATGCTCAGTTTTGTAGCTGACATGAGACAGTCCTGCAGCCATCCACAATGTAAATGTCTAAATAAGTAAACAAAGAGAGGCCAATTAAAAAATTAGTGTGCTAACACCAACATCACATTAGTAGGAGCCTGACTGGTGATCTAATTTTTCTAATTTTTGGTGATGAGATGAATTTGAGAGAGATATCAACCATTTTGTCATTAACAAAACTGAGTAGCACAAAATCAGTTATTTTCACCCTGAGATTACATGCAATATTTTAGTGCTTAGATTTTGATATTAATCTTCCATAGGCAGAGATATTCAAGGTAGTTTCAGTAAAAATCCATATAATCTGGTACGCAATTTTGTTGTGGGAGAAGCATCTTGACTGGATCAGTAGTGATGTAGGTCTTCAATTTTTTGGACATCCAATTAAAAATAATAGCAATCAATGCTAAATGCTGCTCAATCTAATGGAGAGGAAATCCTGGAGCATCACTTTGTATTTTAGTATTCTGATTCCTTTAAATCAGCAAGTGATTTGCAATGGAGATTTTCTCTTTTATTGCTATTGGAGAAAAACCTATACTACATGCTGGAAGTGAGATGTGTAGGGGGACATGAAGAGTGCAGTAAAAAGCATAAGGTTAGAAAAGAGAAGGATCTGAAATTAACCCATGAAGCCCCAACAGAGTATCTTCTAATACGGGGAGAAAACAAAGACAACATCATGATCTTTCCGTGCTAAGAGAGCTCTGCACTTCCAGATGCTCTGAGTCGGTAGCCATTAGAGGCTGAATGGTGCTGTAGGGTTTGAGAGTATCCCCTTGTAAGTGATGGGCAGAGTTAGGAAGCTCATGTCGGGTTGTGGGGAATCTATTTGGCTTTAATTAAAATTGAATTTTTATTTGGTTTTCTGGCAGGAAGGAAACACTGAGAGAATCAATTGTCTTTTTCAATACAAGTTATCCCTTTTCAGGCACTTCTACAAACACGGAGACAAAGGACTGACTTTTATTAAAAATTTCAATTACATTGAGGTCTGTCTGCTTTTACATAATTGCTCAGAGGCTTGGGCACTCACTCTTTATGGTTAGGCTCCTTATAAATTATTGTGTAAAGTCTCTATCTGAAATTATTTTAGGACTTGAATATCTTTTCTCTGGAAGCAGTAGCACACAGGAATATCCCCTGTACGTGTATTAAACACTGAAGGCCATGCCATGCCATATGTCTTTGAACATTCTATGTTAGATCCTGGCATCATAGTGAGGTTCCTGAAAGTGCGAGAACAATGTGCCTTGCTGGAATTGACCTCAGTCTGGTAAAACAGTCCTATGGCTGCCCCTACAGAAACAGAATCCCGTCAGTAAACCTGGCTTTGGGTTGCAAGTAGCTCCAGCTGCATTCCACCACCAAGTTAGGAATGGCAGTCCATACGATGCAGGCCTTCATTAGCCTGCTGTATTAGCAAGCTGCTTAATTTTGGTAGCAGGTGTTAGGACTCTGATGATAAAACTCTACCTCAGTGTCAGGAACACCTTTCACAGAAATTTCCTTCATTGAATGTCAGCCTGTGGATTAACACATTAAGAAATGCAATGAGTGAATTTTAGGGTTGGTTTGACGTTATTTTTATTTCAATGGAATAGCTATCTCCCACTGTTCTCCCTCCCAGTTGTAAGTGATTAAAGGGCTCAAGAAGAAATACAGTATTCTTGGTATTTAAATGGAAAAATATTCTGAAATTCATGTACTGCAGTTTATGCCAAAATGCAGCTGCTATCGAAGACTGAACTGCTAGTGTGTGTTACATGGCTATTGTTCTGAGATTAAAAGGTTTTCAGCAGTTTATCATAAATACCATTTCAGAGATAATTTAAATTGTTTCAGCTTTACATCCGAACTGTTAGGCAAAGCAAAGTGCAGCTTTCTTTCCCTAGGAAATCATATTCATGCATTGCTAATCTGAACTGCACTGCCTCGGTGCTGAAGCGGATCAGGAGCCGTATATGTGCTTGCCATGGCAACCCCTGGCTCACGTGACACACGCTGGTTCAGCCAAAGAGCTTCATGGCTTATTGAGCACAGACCCACACACACCAGTGCTCGTGTGACTGCTCCAGCCCAGGCAGCTCCTTAAAGGGAAACTGGGTTTGAGCAGCAGACTGTTTTCACCAGCATCATCTAGCCTGCGTTCCTTCTTCTCCTCTCAGATGCTGTTTTGAGTCTTTAAAAAAAATGGATGAATGTTGAAAAGGCTTTGCTCATAGTTTTTTTCCCCTTCTGTCTGTCTTTCATTTGAAAAAAGTCTATATGTGAAGATAAAGTAGTGGGGTTTTTAATTTTTTTTTTTTTTTAATTAGACATTAAGGGGCTCTTTGTAGTTGAGTGAACTATAGTGAATATATTGTTTTTCTGGAAACATTTTTTGCTCTCACCTCCAAGATTCTACTAGATTTCAGGAGAGAAAATGAGGACAGAGCAAAAAAAAAAATCAAAACCAAACCTGGTCCATTCCATTATCAACAAAGCATTCCCAAAACACCTTTGCTCCTTGCTGCTCTACACACTTCCTCTTAGACCTGACGATGATGATGACGATGACAACGATCTCTGGCTCCTTACCCAGCAAATGTAGACTGATACGAAGTTTTCCCTAACTTAGCTTAAGAGGAGCTTTGTGTGGCATTTGATTAGGAAATCTGAAGGGCTGCAGTG
The DNA here is from genome assembly GCA_013398115.1 of Falcunculus frontatus. Classification (NCBI taxonomy): domain Eukaryota; kingdom Metazoa; phylum Chordata; class Aves; order Passeriformes; genus Falcunculus; species Falcunculus frontatus. Next base: position 808,872 of record VZRV01000202.1, on the reverse strand, counting down.
TCACAGGATTGAGTGGTGGTGTGCAAGGAGAAGTTACAAGGTGGGGCTGGAGTTAGGTGAGTGTCTGCGCGCACCTTAATGTGCTCGAGGGGGAGAACAGCAGCAGTGCAGTGCTGCCCTGACTCCTTTGCCACAGGGCAGGTGCAGCATATGCTGCTGTCAGTGTCAGCTCTGCCGCCCACTGGCACTGTTTGTACTTGGAAAGGAGCTCCTGAAAAACTGATTCTTTACTAAAACAATGGAATGGACTCACTTTCCCCTTCTCTTTGCCTCTCCTCTGTCAGATTCTTCTCCTCTTCTCTGACTGAAGTGATTCGGTTTTTGTTTCTCATCTAGTTGGAACCTGAGGTTTTTGTGGCAAGCACTTTGTGTGAGCCTAGCTACACCACCAGGTGCTTGACTAAAATGGAGAGCACTCTGCAGAGCTACAAAACACAGTGAAACACTGCATTTGTCTTAATTAGTTATTGCCAAAATCCCTTGAAGTTATTTAGGCTCCTGTCTGCTATGCAGATGTAATTTATCAAGTGTTATAGAGAGACCAACTCTTAAGTCCATGTGCTGAAGTTAATTTCTGTGATTTATGGTGTTGAGGGAAATCTATTTTCAGTGTCCAGTTCCAAGCCATCAGATTTTCATCTTCATTTCCCAAGTAATCAGTCAAGGTGCAAATACTGATAATTAACACTATTCAGTGAGAGACTGCTTTTTCCTTCTGTTTCAAATGAGTTTATTGTTTGGTGACCGTTTTGGGGAAGATCTATGGTAAAGGAACAATAACCTGCTTTGGGAATTAATTTAGAGAGGTAGTTGTACCTAAATTGGCCACTAAACAGAGATGAAATATTATCTTTGTTATTAGGGACACAGTGACAAAGTGTGGATCCATGCACCTGTGTCAGCAATGGTACACAGATTCCAATAAAAAATCAGCCTTGAAATAAGGAGACATGTAAGGGAATGTGTAATAAAAACCTCTTTTGGCAGAACAAGGTATTCTAGGTTACTGTTTTTATTGTATTTTATGACACTACTGATTTTTTAGCATCTTTTATTTGTTATTAATACCTATTCTGATATATTATTAAGAGGCAAAGAAAACTTAGAGATTATGTCTTTCCAGAGAAGGCACTGAACAAAGGCCCTCGCCACTCCACTCCACTAAAATGTAGTAAAGGTTTTGACAACTGCTCCCAGCAGTCTGCTGCTGTGTTGTGCTGTGTCTGCAGAAGGGGAGGAGTGGCAGGAATATTTCCCCTTTCATGAACCGGCTTTTTAGAATTCCTTCATGCCTACAAGTGGGATTGCATTTTCAAAAAAGATTACCACAATCAATTCCTTTCCTGAGAAACTGGCCCAAACCTCTTTTCTGTTTTAAAATTTCAAATTTCATTTATTCAGTTAACTAACGAACTTTGCTGTCTAAAGGTTTGCGTTTAAACCACAGGTTTCTGTATTGTTTGTTTGCAGTTATGGCAGGGGAAAAGGCTATTTAGGCTTGTGACAAAATATTTTGACTAGCCTCTTCCTACTTAGTCATTTGTTTGTGCTCGGTATATGTTTATTGTGAATTGTCTTCCCAAGGGATTACAAACAAGATGGTAGCTTTCACTAGCTGATCTTTGCTGCCATTAAACTGTGCTGGTCCAGGAGGTTCTGCACGAAGTGGGTTTGTCAGACTGGGTCTAAAATTTGTGGAAATAATGTCATTACCACAAGACATCAGAAAAAAAGCCCAATAACTTCATTGCAACACATTTAGGGTTGCTAAGAGACGGAATGTAATTATCTGCCAATTTGTTTACCATTCCCAAACACTTGGAAGGGGGAGAGCTGTGGGCTGCCCTGAATTCTAAGCTATGCACAAAAGAAGCTGAATGCATTTTCTTGTCAAGTGCAGTTTTAAGGGCATTTGGAAGTGACACGAGAGCTTTGACCTCTGGTTTCTTCCTAAATGTCTAATATCAGTTATTTTCATTTCCCTCTCACTCCCCAAATCTACATTACATTGCATGAATTTTAACTGATAATACAACAACAACAACAACAAAAGTGAAAAAATTAAATGTATCAAAATATGCAGTTTTTCTAGTAAGAGAATTAGCAGCTGTGCTTGCTTGAAAATGATACATTCTTTAAAAGTAGCAGTGTTCTGCATTCCTGTGTTATGATGCCATTATTAATGTATGCTGATGTTACTGAAAGGTTGACCAGCATGTGTTACTGACTCATTTTATGTTTCTTTTTCTAGAATTTTTTGTGTTGATTTGCACTGTGAGATAAGTTCTGCAATTAACTTTGGGTGGAAACTAAGTTTGTGCCACAATGAATTAATTTCCCTGTGTCACCATGGCTATAATGTAAGCAATATAAGATTTATGCCATCCTAAGGTATTAATTTTCTTGGTTTTAAAGGCATGAATCTGATAAATTAAATATGGGCAGGAAACAGAGAGAAGCAGAAGTTTCTGCCCCTGTTTTCAGAATGTTAACTTCTTCCATTGCTCTTTGTTTAATGGAAATAAAGTTTCATTTTTAGCCAATGTGAAACCCTAGCTGTAAAATCGAAGAACTCCCCACAATACTGAAGGAATAAGAACTTCTGACCAGCCTAAGAGTAAGCTCAAATCTGAGTTTGTCTTCCATCAGTAGTTCTGATAATGCAGTGCTGAACTATGTCCATACAGGTGCATTACTGTTGGGTGGGACGTTGCTCTCGGAAGGCTGCGACAGGTTGTCCTGGACTGTGTTCTTTGGCCTCTGCGCCTCACCCCAGCAAGGGCTATGAATCTTTTGGTTCACTGAAGTTCATCAGGATACGTGAAAATAGATGTTTTATACCAAGCTTCAGCAATGCCAAACTGCAGGTCACTTCCCCAGAAAAATTGTTCCAGAACAACTTTATCTGGCAAGTCCTTCTTTTTGAGACTGGTAGCCTCTCACCTCTGAGCCAGCAATTTGGGGAAGCACACTGGAGTTTTAGGGAGACAGCATCGGCCTCTCAGTGTCACTCTGGCTCATTCTCTGATCCTTGCAGCTGCAAAAGGAGTCTTGGTTAAGTTGTGATGAAACCCCTCTTTGGAAGTGTGAGTCAGAAACAACACAGCTGCAGGCACACTGGCCTCTGTCACAGGTCATTCTTTTAACTTCCCGTGGTGTCAATTCTACAGCAGAAGGCTGTATTTGGTAGCTAAAGGATTAAGTCCCAGTTTTCCTCCTGACACCTGCTGACTGCTATGGAAGGATGTCTCAGGCCATAGGAGCTCAGCAAGGGCTTTCTGGTGGTTGCTTCTTCTCTCTGTGGGGTCCCAGTGATCTGCAGTTGGCTCTCACGTGTAACACCGAGGGGCTGCCTAAAGAGAAGGGGATGAGTTGCTGCCAGTGAAGTCTGTCCCTGTGTGATCTGTTGTGACTGCACTCCCACCCCTGAGTGTTGTGCCTTGCTGCAGAAGCCTTGAGATTTAGGAGATGCCAAGCCATGAAGGGGTTTGCCACAGACTTTCTGGTTTGTTTTGGTTTTGTGAGACAGCTTTTGTTCTACTTCACACTAAACGCGTAGTCAGGAAAAATAGGGTAAGATAAATTATATTCCTTCATACATTTCAACTTCTGGATACCCAGTTATTGAGAATATACTTGAAATCAGTATTTTCAAAATAATTGAATTAGTAACTTTTCCCCCATCTTTGTACGGAATCCCATAACTGTTTTCTATTTTTTTCCTTTCATTTTTTCAGAATTACTTTGGGGTGTTCTTTGAGAGTAAATGAAATGCAGTGACAGAAAATCAGAAAGGGAAGTTGGTTGTTTCTAACCTTTTTTTGTCCCTTTCATGTAAATAAGGGGAAGGAAAAAGCTTTTTTCAGTCTTTATCTTTAATGGCAAGGCCGTCAGAACTGCATATTTATTGTAGACCTCCTATAATAAAGTGCCTTGTAAATGACTGGGATGCACACTCTGGTGATGTTGACACAAGGTGATGCTGCTCAGTGACTGTAGTTGATACCTATTTACAAAAGAGACCTTAAGAGATGTTTTAATGGAATACATGGCTGTTTCTATTTTTATTAGTTAAAGAAATGTAATTTTTCAGTGCACATTAATAGTTAGTTTACATGTATATGTGTTACCTACAGTAGTCCAGTTCCTGAGTTAATGCATAACAAGAAGTATTTTTCTTCTAGCACAGCTCCTGCTGTACTGTCTCACTAAACCTCCAACCACAAGGTCAATTCCATGACTAACTGGCATATAGTTCATCTTCTGTGTGAAAATAAATTATACTTTGCCATTATTTTTTGAATCATTTTTTAGGAAGTCTTTTATCATTCCATATGTTCGTTTATACCATGATCTCTCTAAGACAGAATAAAATGCTTCTGCTTTTGGTGGAAAAAGCTGTCAGTGTGCCTGCTGGCCTTTATTATTCTTGACACATTTGTTGTGCTTTTTTGGTACTTGATTGTGTCTGTTTGATTTCACAAAGTTGTACTAGCCTGCCTCGAGGTTTCTATGGTGTGAGGTCAAATTCCACATGACCAGCAGAGGTGTTCACTTGAGCTCAAGCCTCAGTGCTCTCTGTCCCTGTCAGTCATTGTCCTGGATACGTTTTATGGGGCAGAGCAACCAACAGTTGCTCAGTATTTGGGTTTACTGCTTATGCAGCAGCTGGCGTGCACATAAATAGTGTTGTGGTGCCTCCTGCTCCCTGAGCCAGACAGGAGGGAGGCAAGGGACTGCAGAGTTTGGGGGACAGTGATGCAGGAAGTGGCCTGAGTGGAAAGCTCTACAGCTGGGGTCCTCTGGCAGAGGACAAATACCGTCACAGCACGAACCCAGGGCACAAGGCAGAGCTGATTTTCTCAGTGTTATAGCTAAGCTTTGCCCTGTGTCCCAGGAGAGAGCTGCTGCCACCTGGCATGGGCCTGCAGCCCCTGAGGAAAGGCATTTGTACAAATAAAACCAGGAGCTTTCTTTCAATCCTTCTTAACTGTGTTTGGAACAAGCGTTGCACGTGAGTCCAGGTGTCTGTTGGAGGCTACTGGGTTCTATTTTGACTAGGTGAATATACTTCGTACAGGAGTCAGAGGGGTTTTTTGGTGGTTGGAACAGAGCTCTCTCTACTTACCAGTAGTGTTTGTATACTGGCTGTGCAATGATCTTTACTAAATAAAGTAACATATACAATATGATGGCTCTCAGCATATTAGCCCTTGAACATGTTGGTGCTCCTATGTAAAAGGAAGGGAAATTCAGGTCTGCTTTTTTTTATAAAGAACTAGTACACCCGTATGAGGATCTCGAGACCATTTGCTTTCCTTCTGTTGATAGAGGATGAAATATCAGGACAAATCTGTAAACTGGAATAATTTTTCTCTTCCTGTCTCAGTTTCTTGTTTGTTCAAAAAATTGCCTCCCCTAGAAAGTTCTATCAGCCCATCTGCTGCTCTCTTATGACACCTAAAGAGCGTATTAGGCCTGTGTGTGTTCTAGTCAGCTCAAGCAGAAATACTGCACAATGTTGCCTTTACTGTTTCTAATCTGAACAGCCCAGCGAGAGCATGCTGAGAGTTAGAAGCTGCCTGCTTTGAAATCTACAGGAAGAGATCCCCACAATTTTCCCTCATTACTGAACAGAGCTCAAGAATGGTGGTCTGAAGAAGATGAGATCAAAGCAAGGCAAAGAAACATATATGATAAATCATGCAAAAGTAAAAATATTTCAAGTGTTTAGAATTCTCCTGGTCTAATACCTCCAAATGCAGAAAATAATAACCCAGAATCTATTGTCTTTGTGCTTTCTTGCTCTACAGATCATTAGGGAATAACTAAGTCTGCCATGAGAAACATTTTCTCAGCTTCACAGTTATGTTTTTCTCCTACAAAATAATTGCGATGAATTGACAAAGCATTATGTATACTTTTAGAAATGTAGACTTTAAAAATTCAGATTTTTAGGAAATTCTACATTTTTCAAATTTTTCTCTTGAACTAAAACCAAAATCAGAATTGTTTGGTTTTGTTTGGGTTTTTTTTTCTTTCCTGTGAAATGAATTTAAAAGGCAAAGTCCAAATTTTTTCTTTCTAGACGTAGTTTTAAAATACTGAAATTAAAGGTCACTTCATGTTGAAACATCTACATGTTAAAAACTTCAAATGTGACCACTGCATGAGGATTCAGTGGATATGCTCACTTTTGTTTCTTGACCTAAAACACTATGAAAAGTGGTACAGGCTGCAGATGGCCTAGCTTTCAGCAAAATCTTTCATCATCTTCTCACATAAGGTGAGATTCCAGATTAAATATGGTAAAATTGTAGGAGTGGGAAGGAAAAAAACCCAAAACCCAACCAAATCAACAAACCTACTGGAAACATTCAGCCTACTTGCTTAAACACTCACCCGTGTCTGTTGTCCCTGTAAGGCAGTTAATCTCCAGATCCTTTAGATGTGTGCTCTGTCTTGTGGGTTTACTGTGGTTTCTGTGCTGGTGACAGCAAGAAAATGTGCCTGTGTGGGCTTTCAGTGAAGGGCATAAGGAGCAGTCTAGGGACAGTAAAAGGGGGCCTGAAATAGGATACACCTCACAGGCAGGGATCATCTGAAGGCCAGAGTACTTGATCCACATTTATTTCAACGTGCTTTATGAACCATCAGTGATTGAAGGTGCCACTTGTTCCATAGTGCTTGTCAGCCTGCTGGAAGAAACTCTCCACCAGCAGAGGCAGCGAAGCAGAAATAGGAGAACAGAGGCAGCAGAGGAATTGGAATTCTCAGTTGTTTTCTGCCAAAACAAAAGGAACAGGGTGGTCAGATATAATTGTGTGTTAGCAATTTGCAGTCCTACAATTCACCCTTTTCATTTCTTGGTTTGGGGACTGGAAGTCATTTCTCCCATGTCCTCTGTAGCATGTGGAAACCTTCAGTCAATTCTCAGGAAAAAAAAAAGAAAAAAAAAAAAGAAGGTTTAAGACCTCTAAGAAGATCTAAGATTAATCTTTCTCTAGCAAGTTATAGTGCTAGGTTGTGCATTGAGGAAGGCCTTTTAATTTCACTGAAAAAGCAAATTGAACTTTGTTTTATTTAAAACATTTAATTTTTGGTTCTTTGCTTTTGTTCCTGACCTAAGTCCAGGATTGTTAATATAACTGTTATTATTTGCATGCCTGAATTTTTATTTTTCCCATTTTTTTGGTCACATAGATCAAAGCAGGAGAGCAGATGTACACTTGAAGAAAATTGCGGTGCTTGTTTGCTAAAGGTAGCCTTTCCTAGACAGACTGGTTTTGGACAATCCCAATGCTTCAGGAGACTTGCAGCCTGCAAAGTTTAGATGAACTGATGGTTGTGTTGGCATTTTTATGTGTGTGTTGAGCATTGCAGTTCTGTTGAATGCGAGGTTTTAGAGGATACAGCAGTCACCTTCTGGTTCGTCAAGTTGGGGATCTTTTGGCTTTGCAAACCACAGCTGTGTCCTTGTATAGATGGGGCTTAGATTCAGCATTTTCAGATTAAATTTTGCACTATGTCCCAATGTAAATGCCTCCACCTCTATGACCCAGGTGTTAAAGCTGTAGCAGAAGGTGCCTGGATAAACTGGATTGCCTGAATGTGTACTGTATGGCTGTAAGGCACTTAGAATTTGCAAGGGGATGCAGTCTCCATAGGGTGCAGACCTGCCAAGGCTTTTGGTTTAAAGATCTCTAGTAGCCTTGAGAGAGCTGAGGTGAGTGGAATTTGTTTAGAAGGGTGAACATGAAATGACAGCTTGAGAAAGAAATGCACTGCCTGCTCTTTTCCTCTCCTTCTCTGTGAAGTCAAAGCATTGATCTATTTTTAGTTTGAACCAAAATAAATTTCAGGTTGTTTAATCAAAATTGATTCTTTGCCTCTTCAGTGGTATCCTCAATTTGCAAGAATTTTCAGTTTCTTCATTGTGTTTATGAGACCACAATATATAAAGATATCTAATCTTGCTGGTTTACCACTGTGTTTTTTAAAGCTTGGGATATTTATTAGAATCAGTCAAAGACCAGCAGATGTAATTTGATGAATAATTTGTTTGACAAGCAGTAGCAAAGTTCCTTAGGTGATTCATACTCTCTGATTGCCTCACCTAAAGCTTTGTACTTGCTTTGTTTCACTGCTGTGTCCTCCTTTGTGTCTTTGCAATACTTTCTGCTGAAAGTGATGCAAATCACTTTTCCCAGTCCTTTTCATCTTTCTCTCAGTGTGTGCATAGGAAACAGTGGAACATCCTAATCTGAGCATTTCGAGCCTGTGCTGGATAAGTCTTTTACAGGATGCACTCAGAGCCTGCTCTGAGCCCACTTACCTGAACACAGAAGGGGAACAGGAGATGCAGTTGTGCATTTTTTAGAACAAATGTCTCTCATAATCTGCTGAAGCATCCAGGAGCAAATTTAGCTTAATCCTAAAAGTAGACAGTTTTCTCCCACTGCAGTTTTAGAATCTCATTGCATACATGATTAAATATTTAATTTTCAGCCTAAAGAAAGTAATTCTGGGAGTAGAGTTCTCAGTCTCCGATTTTTTTTTTAAAATTATTTTTATTTATCAAGTGCCTCAAAGCAGCAGAAGGAGAGAGGTCTTGTCAACAAGGCACAGTCTGTGACTATTTCTCATAATATGGGATTTCCACTTGTAACAGCTGTGTTGCTATTCTTTTAGGGTCTTTATGCCTATTCATGGAGGAAACTGTTAAGACAGTTTAGTCTTTATCCTCTTCCTTGGAGAGACTGATGCTTTTGATTTGTTTTTTGTTGATTTTTAATGGGAATGTGTGATGAGTCTGTGGTCAGGTCACACTATATCCACATTGGAAAAAAAGCCTGTGTGGTCAAATACCCTTCCAGTTTTGTAATTATAATGAAGGCTTGTATGTCAGTTCTAATTGCCTCAAGTAAACCATTTCCTGACTATGCTGATAACACATCCTATTGCAATAACCATGTCTCAGCCATGGTAGAATACCTGTTGAATTGGGATAGTAGTTGTAAAGAGAAGGAGAATGAAGCACCCACCACTGCGGAAGATGTTAAATTTGCTTCCACTTTGATTTCATTGTATTTGTCCAGATGAGAAACCAGAAATAGATTCCAACTGGATCTATTAATAAATAGATCTTTAATCAATACATTCTCCCACTTTTCCCAAACTCACAATTTGTCCTGAAGCAGTGAAGGCTAACATAAAATCTAATGCAACTTTATTTACTGGAGTAACATTTGGGATGAACTTATTCCTGAATTTAATTTGCAATAAACCACTGAGGAAATGCTATTTTTTCATCTCTGCATGGTTTATTTGTGAGTAGCCTGTTGCATTTTGACATTATTAGGGTAAGAATGCTGATGTAGGGGGTCCTGATTCAGCTCCTATTCATTATTCGTTTGTATCCCGAATAAATAGTTCAGTGCTTGCTGCTTGCCGTGAGCCATCACGCTGCTGAAGCTGCCAGAGACTGCAGCAAGCAAAACAAAAGGTCACGAGCACTCCAGGTCTTTTGGCACTACTGCAGCAATCCTTCCTTACAATTGCATAAGCAAGCAACAAATACAGCACAATCAGCCGCCTTTCTCAGCTCGGCACTGCGCGACCATTAGCGGCTTTCTAGCACGTGGAGTTGTTCCAGCCCGAGGGAGATGAAATCCCACCTGGGGAAAAAAAAAAGATTGGGCTGCTGCAGGCGGCAGCTGCTTCCCGTCCCTTGAAGGTGTGACAGGCGGTGCAGGAGGAGCAGCCCCGCGCTGCTGCCATCGCGTGCGACGGCTGAGCCTCTGCCGGCTCCCGGAGTGCGCTCAGCGCGGCAGGGGCATCGCGTGGGGCAGCGGGCCCCGCACGCCAGCTGACATTAACTAATGGGGGGTTAAACTCGCGCCTGGCTGCGCCTTGGAGGGGCTGCTTGTAAAATCACCGTGCTTTTTGAGAGGATGTTCCTTCATTCACGCTCAGCCAAGTTTCATCTGACTCCGGGATGCTCCGAAAAAGAGGGCACCGAGAGGAGTTTCGTTCTGCCTCGTGACTGCTGTGAAAGGGACAGAGATAAGCAGTGCCTGAAATCTGGAGGGATGCGGTGATAACGCCTCCGTGTGCCTCTGGCACCAGGGAGGAATTGGGTCAAGAGCAGCAGCTTGCTCTTCTGATGTTTGTGAGCATGATGGAGATCTGGCTGCTTGCTGCAGGTTTTTTTCAAGTTTCTGTAAACTTTGGGTGCTAGCAAAGAGAGCAGGCTGGCTAGACTTCAAGTCCAACCCAGTAGGACAATTTCTGTGTGCCAGTGCTACCTCCCATGGGGAAGATTTTTGTATATACTGATAAATTACTTTCAGATTCCTTGGTTAAACAGGCTATAGAGCAACATCTTCAAGAAAATAGGCTATGTTATAAAATGTCAAGTTTGAATTAATTTCCCAAGCATTTTAAAACACTTCAAAATCAAATATTTTAAATTTCTGGTCATGTTCATTCACTTCCTGGCGTGTTTTAGTTATTCTCTCTCTCCCAGTCAACTCAAAAATAATGACTCCTTTTAAAGGCACTGTGATTGGCAGGACTATTCCTAAAGTATTATGTGGTAGGTAATTTCCACCCATATTCTCTTTTCAGACTTGGGATTGATAGGATAGGTGCCAAGCTGTCACATTATAGCCTTTGGTAATTAAAATATAGGATGGCATTAGTATTGGTTCTGAATAATTAGTTGGTTTTTTGAGCAAAGCTTTGACAGACAATATTGTGGAAGGTCTCCAGAAATTTGATTTAAAAAGCTCTTCTCATGCCACAGAAAACAGAGATTATATTTTGCAGGTAGGGCTATTTGGAGAACAGTTGGTACCATTTAATGCAGGAGATGGTTGAATGATTTGTGGAAAATAAGGTTATCTGACAAATTCAGCCCATATTTCATTTAATAAATAATTCATAAGCTAGTCGTGACTTCTACAATGCATTCATTATTCATAAGGGCTCACTGAATAATTTGTGCAAACAAATTTCAGCCTATAGAGTACCCCTGAGTTGTTTTGTGTTTGTTATTCTTTGTGTGTGATCGTGGTGTTTGGTTCTATTTTCTTACTATACAAAACTTTTAAGTTGGAGGGTAGTAGATAACATTGAATAGTTCCCAAAGCAAACGGAATCCTTTCCTGTGTGAGACAAAAAATATTTATGTCATGCTTTGCCGGTGCTGATTTTAACATAAAGGCATTGTTGGGGCTGCAGCTGTTTACATCTTCAAGCAGAAGCCCGCATAGATGTGGTTCAGTTGGGCTTCAAATTGTAAGTCCAAACACCAAGTGTTGTCCTGTTCTGCATGCGTTTTCTCTGGAAATGTTTTTATGCCTAACTGGATGTTTTCTTCCTCTTTGTTTGTTTGTGGGGTTTTGTTTGTGTTTTTTGTTTGCTTGCTTTTTTGTTTTCCTCCTGCAATAGAATTTTCGCATGTGCTTCTTTGCTGCTTTCCTTCTTGGGAAAATTGCAATTCATCTGATTTCCAGGGGAGTTGGATGTTGAGGAAGGGAGAAGGGATGAGGAGTAGGAGATGGTAACAGGAGTATAAATAACACTAAAAAAGATTTCCTGGAAATTATATATACGTTTCAAAAGTCTCCATTAAGAAGTCTTGAGATTATGTAAAGAAAGTCTCAGCTCCTCCTAAGTCAGACAAGAGGTTAAAGGGGGGTATCCTGTTGTCCAGAGGAAGAGTGCTGGAGAGACTCCTTTGAACTCCCCTGCCATAAGCAGCACTTTAAAGGACAAGAAGTTACCGAAGTAGGGCTTTGGAGAGAAGGATTTTCTTGTCTCTCTGCTGTTGTTACAAAATGAAACCTGAAGAAAATCACTAAACCTGTTTTCCTTTGCTCCCCCTCCTCTTCGCCTGCTTCCTATGTTGAGACTGTGAACTCCTTGCAGAAGTGACCATGTCTCGTTGTGGTTGTGCCCACGATGGGGCCATGAAGGTGTGGGAGGGATGCTGGAGGCAGCAGCACTGGAGTGTCCTGCCTGCAGACTCTTCCCTCAGCCTCAGTGGGACTGGTGGGGTGTATCCTCTGCACCTCCTGAGAAAGGCTGCTTGTTTTTTTTTTTCATCAGCTAAAGCTGAAAGCTGCTGGATCAGAGGTCATCGATCATTTTAGGAGTCTCGGACTGATTTTCTTCCTTTATGTCTTGTCATACTTTTTTAAATAACGGAAAAATCTCTAAATATAAAATAGAGGTAGCACTCCTTAATTGCAAATTCTGTGACAGACTAAAGTTCAGAAGCCATATAATTCCATTACCTGTAGCAAAACAACTGGAATCAAGTTTTCAGTTTTCATTAGAGAGAAGATGAGTTATGAAAAGAGGTAATAAGGTACTCCTTAAGCAGCTGTGGAGATGTAAATTTTGAGGCAACAGACCTTTTTGTCAGTAGATTGGGTTAACAGCTTGTTAACTCTAGTGTGATTCAAAGTGATACTGTGCTGGTTTATTTGGAGGGGAGTAGAATATGGTTTAAAACTGCTACTTACATCTGCATGTTTAATGTCCCAGGTTTTTGGTTATTGTGGACATCAGATGTCTTTTGCACCAGACATCTGGAGTGATAAGAAAACTCCACTTTTTGTGTGTACACATAGGTGCACGTGGTAGAGTCCCAGAGTTACTAATGTGCATCTTGATGAGAAAAACATTCACACATATCCTAATTATTCCTGTTTAGAAAGCAATAAATAATAATGTTGTCTGATATTTGTACAACTGCACCATCCAGAAGCTCTGAGGAAGATTAAACCAGCCTCACGCTTCACACTAAAATGGCATTTCTGAAGGCCTGGGTGTTGAGTGCAGCTGCTGAGAAAATCTGAGGCACTGACTATTTGAGATTGTATTTGGATGCTAGAATTAAGTTAGAGGATTCCCATGAGATGTGTGATGTTCAAGCTGCATTCCTCAGGCAGTGTTTGTTTCTGTGTGGTATTTTTGATGCTGGGAGGAGAGTCTGGATGATTTGTTCAGGGGGTCTGGATGCCTCTGACCTACTAGGATGAAAGCTGGAGACTCAGCTATCATGTAAAGCTGTAATTTTGGGATGATAATCCCTGCTTGGTATCAGACACAAGATGGTGACCTCTTAGCATCATTGCATCAGACAGCAATTGTTGTAGTAGAAATAGTTCCCTCATTTACACCCACTGGTTCTTCACTGGGAAGGAGAGTAGAAATGAGTGTCCTTGTTGCCATCATTGGATGTTGGCCCAGTTTCTAAATTAAAAACATATTCCATATGTGAGTTTAGGCACTGAACCTTGGTGTTTGGCCTACAGTCATAACTCCCTGGATCCAGAAAGCTCTCAAAAATTTGGAAAAATTTAACTGAAGATCTAATTCTGGACTCAATTTTCACTGCCTGTTAGATGCTTTCATAAGCTTTGCCTGTCTCTGAGCCACAGAAATAAAGCTGTGTTTTCCAAATAGGAGGTAACCAGTTGTTCTGCTGGAGCTGGATGAGATAGCTCCAAAAGTAAACCTTCCAAGGTAGGAACAGAGCACACTTGAATGTGTATGTTTAGTGAAAATAAATTTCTGTTGTGCCTCCAAATAAAAGGGTTGTTTTTAACCCAAACTCTTAACATGCGCCCAGCTGAAGGACTTTTGAGCTATGAAAGAAGAAAAGGGGAGGTAGAATTTCTTAAGCCAGTTTTGCTGTCAAAACTAGGTACTTCCTAAAGCTGCACCCCCGCTGCAAAATGATATAGACCATCATGAATAAGGTACTCTCTTTTGTAGTACTCATTTTGTCTGAAAGAAAAAAGCAAATGTATTTATTAAAGGGCTCGTCTTTTACAAGCCCTCAGTTCACCTTCAATACTTGAATAGGTACCAGTAATAATGATTACAGTTGAAGAGATGCCATTATGCCATATGTCCTTTATTTGTCTCTAGGGAGCATTTGCAAGTACACAGAGATAAGTGGAAGTTATTGCTATGATAATCAAACCATGTGTGTCATAGGGCATATAGAAATTATATATTATTTAATAAAAAAGCTTTTTTTTTTCAAATTAAGCAACATTTCATTTTAAAACATGTATAGGCTTACATGTATCTCTTAAATCTGGTATGTAAGATTAAATAAATGTATGTGTCATGGAGAGGGCCAAAATCCTGTATGCAGTAGTTGAAGATTGTGATCAGATCTGGAGCCCTCAAAAAAAGGTACCAGTCTATGTGTCCTCTCACATACTGTGCTTAAATTATCATATTTCCCTTCTCCCTCTGATTTAAATGGGTATAATTTAATTGGCAACACTTACATTGCTTAGGTTATCAGTCCACATTTTTTACTAAATTCTGGCCTCCTTATGTCTAAAAAAAAATACGAGTTTTTGAAGACAGAAATTCACAGCTGGACACTTCTGATCCCTCAGTAAATAAAAGAGAATGGAATTAATTTAATTTCTTCTTTGTGTTCTTTGTATAGATTTTCTCTTTTCTAAAGATTTGTTTTAAAATTTATAGTCTACCTATTAAGAATACACATATATAAAGGATTTTAGTGGAAGGAAAAAACTCTGTCATTGTACTCTGCCTTCCTCTTCAAGAAGTTGTTAACCTAAAGTCTATCCTTTTTTATTTTTCCGGATTTGATCAGTTCAAGGCATTTACAGACTATTCCTTCTTGATTGGTCCTAAATATTTCTGTAGCTGAAAATACAATCTTTCTTCAGGTAGCAGGAAGGTATCCCTACCTACCCCAGGCCAGAATATCCTTGGAACAAGAAATGCCTCATGAAAGAACTTCTGACCTAATCCTAAAAAGGGAAGAGGAATCACTTTGTGGCTAAAATCTAAATTTAAATTATGCATAAGTTGAATAAAGTAGGAATTGGCTGATTGGCACCGACACAAAGAACGGCAGAAAACAACCCAGGGCTTGCTCCTGCTGGTTGATGGAAGGATTCTCACCCACACAAACAGAATCAAGCTCCAAATAACTCTGGTATTTTAGCAACTGTTTGTTTGGGTTTTGTGATCTTCCTTTCTTTCTTTTCTCTCCTCCTGACAACCTACCTGTCAGGAAACTAACCTGCTATTTAATCTAATGATGTGTTTACATTTATTAATCAATTTGAATATATATTTTCCTTAGTGTGACATTCTTCCCCCTTGTCTCCTCCCCCACATCTAAGCTGGCATAATTCAAAATGATAAGTGTATTCCTTCCTTTTTCACTTGAGAAAGTGGCACAGAAGTTAAAGCACTTCAAAGAGATTGTTATCTCTCCATAGCTATTGTATAATTAAACATCAGCCTCCCCATACCTATGTACATTCTCCTTGATCTTTAAGCAGGAAAACAAAAAGAAGAGGCATCTCCTATGTTTGTCTTCTCTAACAGATGAGCATTAGCTTTTCACCTTTCTGCTGTAAACTGACTCACTTTGTTGGAAAGAAGCTGAACTAGGGCAAAAAGATTTGCATGCTGCTACAGAAAGCTACTAATATAATCTCTCTACCAATTGATTAAATTGTGAGGATGTGTGATTAATGATAGCTTGGTCAAATGTGACCTTTTAAATATACGACAGGATGTGTGCAGTGACTTGCAAGATTTAAAGTGGAGTTTTAAGCTGTGGACAAGGGGATGCTTTGCTTTTCTGTTTTGCTCAGCATGTCTCAAATAGGTTTTAGCTGTAGTAAATTAGGTAGAGCTAGATGAAATGAAAGCCACCTCCAGCTGAATTATCCAACTTAAAACAGCTTTAGCATGCTATTTTTAGATTTAAATATTCCTGTTTCATGGTGGGAGATGCCAAAGTTAATCTGCTTATGAAGATTCAGACTTCTGAAGTTTCCACATGGGGTCTGTTCAAGAAAATAAAGTTTCTGTTTTAGTGTTTTAAACAAATTTAACTTTGGATTTTTAATTTAGCTAGAGGAGGCAACTTGCTATCCAGGACCACATTTTGGTATGGTAGATAAATCCTTACTAATTTAAACTCGGACTGTGCCACCAGCCTCAATGACGCGACAGGATTTCTGCCGTCAGCCAAGGAATTTTCTTCTCTGGAATCAGTCAGTGCGAGTGGTAGGGGAGGGGAAAGGATGACATGGCACCAGACACTCCTTATTTTCAGCTATTTCTGCAAAAAGTAAAAAAAGCCTGATCAAAGGTGTTCAAAAATATCTCTCGTCTTACTTTAAAGGACAGACTGACTGTATGGAACTGTAACAGTCAAGTCACAGGAGACAGGTGACAGCATTTTGCTTGGTTTCAGACTCACTGCAGTAGGGTCTAATGAACGCATCTGCTAAAAGCTCATTAATGTTTGAGCTCTAATTCATTATTATATATAACTAATAGTGCTGCTGATCTACAGCAGAGGGCTGAATGTGCAAATAGCTTTTCCTCTAGTCTGGAACTAACTGTTGCCGGCCTGGCTGCAATCCCAGCTGGCTGGTTAAAGAAATGTGTCAAGGGATCACAGGAATATAGACATCAGTGGCGCATTTGGAATTAGAGCTTGCTCTGAGCTCTTGATTCTTTTATTCTCCTTAAAGATTTCCAGCACAGTGCAGTGTGGATAACTCTTTTTAGCACAAAGAACCTGTCCAAGCGAGTGTCTGAAGTATGGTTTCAGATGGGTTTTCTCTAAGGAAAATATTTGTCTTTAAATCTTTTCAGCTCTAATTGAGCCTGCATACCTACATTTCATGTCTGTGTGAGCTGTAATTGCTAACATTTGCACGGAGGAGCAAATGAGGAGCTGCCATGGCTGCTTTGTAAAATGCAAGTGAGCAGAATCCAGCAGCCAGGCCCAGTCAGTTTTAATGACTGACTGGCTGGATCTCTCAAAAAACGGATGGAGCTCTGCTACATTTGGAGCCTGCTCAAAATAAATGTGCCTTTGCTTCAGAACTGGGGATTGCAAGCTCTTCTTCCCTTCAGGGATTAGACTGCTTTGTGCAGCACTGCCAGGAGAAGCTTGGGGAAGGGCTGTGCTTGGGGAGTAACTGCAGCCACAGGGCTGAGATGCCTTCTCTTCCCTCCCAGTCCATGATGGAGTTAGCAAAACACAAGGCTGGGCTAGCAACTTGCAGTAATAGCTGCAGAAATAAGGATGGGAAGGAGGAGAAGCAGTTGTAGCTGTCTGGATAGAGCAGAACCAGTTCTTGCCTTGGCTTCAGTCCTGCTGTGCCCCGGTCCTGCCTGTCCTGCTGGTGCAGCAGGTACATAGTGGGTGTGGTGGAGTTGTCTTATCCCCACTTTTCCCTCTTCCCTTCAGGCAGTAGAAGCTGCTTGCTAATAGGCCCATGGCCCATTAAGGGGATGGACCTTAGCTCAGTTACACTGTGGATCCAAGCCTGAAGCAGAATGCTTCATTTCTTCTATTTGTGGGTTTGCTTGTTCTGCGTGAATGGATGAAACGAATCTCTCTGTGCAGCACGGATATGTGGGAGGTATGTGCCCTTCTGTCTCCAGGCAATAGCTACCTTGCTTCTGGAATTGTCTTTTTGGCCTGATTTTTCACCTTGGCTGGGTATCTGTGTAAGTGAAGGCATAGTCTGAGATTGAATTATACTGCTGAAATGTTACTGATGTGTTAAACTGGTGTGAAATCAGACTCTGGCTACTCATGTCAGCTCTGGGAGTAAGGAAGGAGCTGAATTGCTTCCATCCAACAGAATCAATCACTGCATGCAAATCTGGTACCTTGTCTGAGACTTTAGCAGAGACCATACTGTCCTCAGGTGAGATACCAGGTCAGGTACATGAATCTCTACTAGTGAACTGAAACCAGGAGTCTGTTGCATCAACTTTTATCTACCGTGGCTAAAATGGAATTTATTCTCTGGGGTTATTACTGTCACTCATTATTAAAGGTCTAATTAATGCTGTTGCTTCTTTTTTATTGGTTTAGAATTAATTTCTTATTTCCCACTTCATGAATGTTAGCTATGTAAAAACAAAGGCTTTAATTAATTGAATGACGTAACTTTTCCAATCTACATCAGGCCTGCTCTTTTCCACACATGTATCCAGAAGGGCAGAATGAAAGTGACATATGGTAAAAGGAAGCAGAATGTCTAAGCTCAGGTCATTAAAGTGATAATAGTAAAGGCTTCACTAAATGGAAAATACCACCAGCCTACTCCAAAGTGTCCTGATCCACACTCAATTCATTTTTATTGTTTATAGTCTTAATTATTTTGGGGGGTAAAAAAGTTTATATCAATTTCATAGCATGGTTGTTATATTGTAAATAACTAAAACTGCTGAAGCTTTTCCTCTAATAAAATTGTAATTGGCCTTTTAAAGTAACTGCACTAATAAATTTCTCTTTTTCCTCCTCCTTATACTTAACAGAGCAGAGATCCTTAGTTGCCGTAAGTCAGTGTCATTCTTTTAGTCTTGTGAATTTCTCTAGCGTACACCAGCTGGGAATCTGGCCTAAAGCAGGGCTGTGGCAAGGGAGGAGAAACATCACCTCTAAGGTATTCGTGTATTGGATTGTTACTCTGGCTGAAGTCAGTTTGCTACTTATAGAGGAGCAAAAAAGGACATTACAATTATTTGTACTCATTGAGATGGTTTATACACAGTGATAGAAATTTGGAGTAAAAAATACGGCTCCGTTTTGCAGCTGCTGCTGGTTACTTGTTAAACTGGTTTTGTTAGCAAACAGAACCACTGGTAACTGTAATGCCCCACTTCTCCTCAGGATGTGTAAGTACTGGCATGCTGCTGCTTGGAGCACCTTCTGGTCCACAGTGCACCTGATGTCAGCAGTGTGGCTGCAAAATGGGACAAAGCCTCCTAGATCCATCCCATTTTAGTCCCATGGTTTGAATGTCCATAGCTACGCATTTGAACGGCCTGGGCACCTGCTGTGGAAGGACACGAGCCTCCAAAGGATGAATGCTTTTATAGATGATATGAAGGATTAAGCCAGTCTTCTCTGGCAGTTTGTATGGTGAAGCAGAGATGAAGGGAGGTCTTCCATATTTTGAATAGCCTGTCCTCTCCTTCATAGCAATCTTAGACTGTTCTGTTGTTTTATTTTTATTCTCTGTGCCATTTCAGATAGCAGCCATGCCTGGAGATCATTTCTTTCTTAAATTGAACTTAGATATAGTAATTCTTTTGTGCACAAGAGTGCTTCAGGATTCTCTGCTTCCTACTGTCAATACACTTCTGGGGCTTAACTGTGAAGTCTCTCTCTCTGTGGTTAATGTACTTCCAGGCTACTTCATCTACAGATTCTGCATTAAATATTGAGGCTTGTACATTTAACCTTTACAGCTTTGCAGGTGTACAGAAGATTTTATACATGAAAATACACATTTCCAGATGCAGTGATCCCGTATTGTTGTGTTTGTACCCATGTACCTTTGCATTCTTACAGCAGGTGTGGGGTATTCTGGCAGCAATTTTCCCTGCATGGGAGTGTGGCAGAAGCCCCAGGGTGGAGCACAGTCCTGGCACTTGAATCTGGTTTTGGGTGCTGGATTGTGCAAGTGCATCACCCTGTTCCCCCACAGGATATAGGGCAAGGCTCTCCCCCATACTGCTAGCAGAACCTCCATCTCCCTGTAAGAGAGTCTTGGGAAAGGCCTCCACCCAAATGTCACATAATGACCCTGTTGTAGCTGCAGTCTCCCGGTTGTACACAGAGAGCCGTTTCTCGCGTTGCAGACGTGGGAGTGTGTGGACACACGAGAAACTGGCCTTTACATGTCAGATTGCAAGGAGCCGGCTCTGGTATCTAATTATTCCCAGTCTGCAGGGCAGCTGATTCCCTGTAAATAGCACTTAGTCTAGTCTCAACCTGTTAAAAGTGGATGACAATTAACATTTTTTTTTCCCCCAAGTATTTCATTTTGACAGCACTATAAACAAAAGCACTTCTATGCATCTTTCTTTGCTGAATTATTTATTTGAATGTAGATATGAATCATCGTTATTGCGGAATACAGTGCAGTCAGGTCCTAGTACTAAAACATCAGTGCTAATTAGCTGGAAATAAAATTGTCAAAAATACTTGATTCTAATTAGGGTCTTTTTAATGTTTATACACTGTGGACTTGATCTTCCTCTCAATGACTGTGTAAATCTGGAATGCTTTCATTTCCTCTAGTACAGTATTCATGCAAATAAGATGATAACTTTATGGCTTGTTCTAATAGTTATTATATGCTGTTAGCTAAATGAGAAAGCAGTTCAAACTTTAAATTGTTTGATTAAGTCAGTCCACATGTTTTCTGCTGCATATCTAAAGCATAGAAATATTATCAGCTATGCAATTCCAGAACTATAGATCTGACCATATTCTGAAAAACAACCATACACTCTTACCTATTTTACATACAAATATGCATGTATAAGTAACCTACTCCTTTTTATAGCTGGAATTGTTCAGTTTGTATGGCAGAAGTGTTAGAGCTGATCTGCACAATGAGCAATGCTGAATCATAAGTCTTAAAAGTTATCAAGCTTCTCTCAGGTTTCCCCACATAGTTCATTTTACCATTATCTTTCTCTTTGAAATCAGCTATGTTTTTTTCTTAAGTGAAACTCAGCTACTTCTTGATGTAATTCCCCATTTGTTCCCTATCCATTTTCCCAATTTTCGTGTTCATCAAAATACCCAATCCTGCAGTATTGCCTCTTCTTTGTACTTCTGGCCCAAGAGGTTTGTAGAATAACCTTTCGATGGGTGGGCCCAAAACTTACATTTAACCAGATGTGAAATGAGTTTGGATTTAGTATTTTACTCTATGTTTTCATAATTGAGACAAAGTTTAGATTTGTATCTGAACCTCTCTGATCTCTGAAATAGGTCACATCTAATGAACATCTCATCTTTGCTAAGTAGGAATTTTTGAATCCTGAGTTGGTTCTCACTGACTCCTGGTGATCAGGCTGGGACAACCGAGGCATTTCTGCAATTCCCTCAGTCTGGATTTACATGCTGTAGGCTGTTCTCTGTAAGGTCCATGCCCTCTACTTTATAAGTGTCAAGACAGAAAAAAAAGGTAAATTCTTTGGTTTTTCTGAAATCAAAATGAATGTAAATCATAACTTATTTTTGTTAAGAGTTAAATTCAAATGCAGTTGTGCCAAACTAACATGGTTGCAGGCTGTTAAGCTATTTATTTTTGCAGCTACTTAAGTAGAAGCTAAAGTACAACACATTTTTTACAGCAAATAATTGACACGTTGTTTTTCTGCTTTATGAATTGCTTAAGGGGGGGCTTATGATTTTATTCATAGATTTATAAATTTGTTATAACTGTTTGGATAATTCTGTGGCTAATCCTTGAGCTGCTAAATAGTTTATAAACTATTTACTTTTTATATTGAGGATTTTTAATTTAGAATTCAGAGGCTATCAGTAGCTGGTTTCCTGTGTTCTTGACTAGCTCTGGGTTCTTGCTTTTTCATGGTTTGTAGGATGTGTATCGGGACCTTCAAGAGCAATTGCAGTAGTAAGGAAATAAAAGTGACTTTAGCTTGCTTGGTTTAGCAACACAGCATATTAGGTTTATGGTATGACCATCCCAGTTGGAATCTTGCTGTCTGGGAATATTCTCTAATGTTTAGCCCTGAACCAGGTCTGAACTGATCCCTGATCGGGGTGAATTACCTCAGATACTGACTGAGAGATTTGCTCACCCCAGGATCTCTGAGGTCAGGAAAGAATAGAAACTGCTTTGCTATTTAGCTGAGAATTAAATTAGAGAGGTCTTCCGAAGAAATGGATCATTTATTTTTCCACATAGACCCTGAATTAATTGCCAGATGAAACTGTTTCCCTGTGTCAGCATCCCTTGCTGTCCCGAATTCTGCTTAATGGAGACTTGAGCAGGTTCTGCTGTGCTGCAGCCCCATTAGTACAATCTGGAGAGGCCATGTAGGGTGCTCACAGATGTATAGTGACACATACATTTGTGTGTGATGAAATATGACCCAATAAATTGAGAGATTGCATTTATCACCTGTCTGAGGAGGCTGAGTAGGAAACAGGAGATGCTTAGGAAAGGGCTGCTCAGCATGCTTTAGGTTGTATCTCATTTCATTCCAGAAACTCCAGCTCAGTCAATTCTGCTGCATTTAAGATGACTGTAATGAGGGATGTAATGTCTCTATGAATTACCTGAAAATCTTTTAAAAGCTCTGTCACTATTCTTTCCCTTCAGATTAAAGATGAATCTTGGGTATTTGCCATCTAGGAATCTACCTAATTACCTGAGGTTATACATTGGTCAGTTAGAGATATTTTATGAAGGACAAGGAAATTGTTCTAGTGTTTGTAAAGTCAGAAATTAGGCACATCATTTCCCTGCAGATTGGTCTGAGGAGACAAAGCTAGGACATTCCTAACAGGAAACTCCTATTTCATGAGATGATCCATCTCCTCAAGTGGGTCATCACCTCACCTGTGGGGCTTGATTGCATGAGGGCCTCAGACTGGGCAGTAGACAAATCTCAAAGGATGTATTGCTGCATCCCAGAAAGCTGGTGGCAGTTCACAGATCCAAAGGTATTTCCTCTAGTTATAAAGCAAACTCCCCTTTCTAGGGGACATTTCTATGCCTGAATAAAAAGAGTAAGGATGCTATCAGCCCTTTCCTTCACAGAGACAGACTCACGCACTACAGCAGCAGCTTTGCAGCCCCATTAGCTTCATCACTTTCCCTGCCTTTCCCAGGCTGCAGCGAACTCTACTCCCTGAGCAGCTCCCACTCCTTCAGAGCATTTTAACTACGAAAATAGAGTTGCTCATATGGAGCAAGTAGTTTTGTCATTCCTTGAAGATCTATGCTCCCCACTTGGCTTGTCTCATTGACATTTCTCCCTGGCCAGTTCTTCCGGATTTTGTATGGTGCAGGCTGGAAGGAAAGGGTTTCAACTGTCCAAAAGCAAGGTGAGGGCTTGTGGCTTATGTCTGCAGGCTTGAGTGGGTTATTGCACCCATCCTCCTTGCCTTCCTGTTGGAGATGGCTAAATGAGATGCATCCCCTCGCTAATTGCTGCAGTATGCAATCAGGCCTCATTGATATGCTGGGCTTTACAATAATTTATTATAGTTTTTCAAAGGTAATGGAATGGCTTATTGTGCTTTAATCTATCCTAAAAGAACACATGTAGAAAGTATTTTCAAGTACTTTCAGGAAATATTATGACACTTTTGTTGACAAGGTATCTCCATCTAGAAGCAACACAAGAAAAAACTGAAAAGACAGGGATTACTTGACTTTGAAAAAAGAGTAAAGAACATGCTTTATCATAATTCCATGACACTTCTTTGAGCTGAAACTGATGAAAGTTATAAAGGCTGTGGATTTTGATGCTTTTTACACTATATCCTAAGACCATGAGTTCCAATAATGATGTTAATGCTAAGTGTGTCTTTTTATGTATTGTGCACAAAAGTGCCTTAAAAACATTGAGAAAATACAGTTGTTTCTGCTAAGTAATACTTTATATTCTGCTTCAAGTGGTTTTCTCCCTAGAAAACAAGGCGTTTTCTCCTTTTGCTAAAACGCAGCTTATCAAGCCTTGGTTTTATTTTTAAATTAGAGAAATCTATTTTTAAAGCATGGTTATTATCCAAAAAAGGGGATGCTTTGCTTGGCAAGGTCATATATACTGGCAAGTATGTGTAGCAAAAATGATTTAGTTTTCAGACTGAGTTTCCTGAACTGTATTTCACATGTTATAAGATCCATTAACACATACTGTTAGAAAAAACTTGGCCTTGAAAAAGCTCTGCTTATACATATAGAAATCCACAGGCTGAAGTTCTTCGCTTACCACATGTGATAGCCAACACAGAACTGGAGGAATTTCTTTTTAATAATTAATTAAATTACCTGGGAGATAACGTAGACATTAGTTTTAACATTTCATTTAATACTTCCTTGGGCTTTCTATAGCTGGGTAAACCTGAACTGTGATTTGTGTTTGGATCAATGAAGCACTTCCATAAATAATAAACTTCTTTATTCTCAGAGGTAGTATCACACTCCTGTCCCATGGTTTTAGGGTGAAATAGAACCTTCAAGATAATGATCATACTTTTCTTCCTACCACAGAAAATGATTTATTTGACTCTGGCCACCTTGTAAACATCCTAGTGCATAGGAATTGAGAAGATAAATGCATAAGACATCTTTATTGTTTATACATACAGTGATATTTACAATATGTGGTTGCCCAAAATAGCAACATACAATTTGATCTAAGCACTGATATAAGTTCTCAGGCTCAGCCTCAAGAATAAACAAAATGGCAAAACAGAAACTCAAGGAAATTATCATAGAGTGAATATTCTGGAGTAATTCCAACTCGTTTTACTTGCTGTTGGACTTAAATCATCAGATCATCTTTCTCTATCAGAGTGGCAATTTTTATTTTGGAGAACTGCTTGTTGTAGATGAGTTTTGTGAGGGAATAGTGGCCGCTACAAAAAAAAAAGGCAGTAGTTTCATGATGTGGTATCTAGAACACTGGAATTATTTCCTGACTGCAAACAAAGAAATTTTGAATACCATTCTTGTGCCAGCACTGAGAGCCACGTCAGAAGATCTAAATACAAACTTTGTGTTTGTTTGTGAACTCAAGGCTCTGATCAAGTCATATACTAAGGTGGGCCTGTATCAAAACACAGTAGGTGAGGATATTTGATCCTGCTGTAGGTCAAATATGTTGCATGATCCTGTACCATCTTTATAAAATACAATACAAAGTCTTATATCTGAGCATTACATCTTCCCAAATGGTGTCATTGCATTGTCACTGCACTCGTGGTCACTCCGGTAATTCTGGAGATACACAAAAGGTAAACATGGCTTTGTGCCTTTCCTCAGTAGCGGAGCTGAGAGTAGAAGAGAAGAGAGTTCGCTCTCTTGAACAGATGAATTTTATATCCAGTCCAGAGAAAGAACAAATGTCCTCCTGTATGGAATATTGCCAGTTCAAATCCTGATGAAAGGATTAGTATCTTTGGAACTGAGCCCTGAAAATGCCTGATTTAATACTATGTCTTTTACAATTTATCCTGCCAGCTGATGTTTTACCAATGGCACCATGTGTTTTTATACAGGGTTATCCAAAGGGACGCCCATGACTTGTGTAGGTCATGTTGTTGTAGCAATGTATTCCCAGTGCCAAATTGGACAGCTCCTTCCCCTAAAACCTCTGTCTGTCATCAGCTTGTATCAGATTCCCTCCGATGTGTTTGGACTGGGCTTTAGACTACATATATTTTAAGTAGCTATTGGTAATTTCAAGACCTACAATCTCCACTTCAACCAGGCTTTGATTCCAAGGCCACTGTGCTGTAGGAGCTGGAAGCCATATGCAGCAGCACTGGTATGGACTTCTGCAGGGAACATGCTGCCTTTTAAAAGACCACATGGTTAACCTCTTATGAGTGTTACTTGAGAAAGTGAGAACTGTGACTGTCACATCTCGGGGTCTGACTTTTGATAGCTCCACTCTTTGTTTCCAACCAAGGGATTTCTGTTGTGTAGCCCTTTCTCAAAGAGGTTCAAGTGGACTGGAAACAGGCTGAGGATGGGCACTGAGGAGTCTCTTCTTGTATAGCTTCTCCTCACCTGCCATGATGAGGTGAAAGGTGCTGCTGCTACCAGCTCATCTCTGTGTTTTAAATCCCCCACGAATGACACCTGTAACATGTTAGGCTGCTGGGAAAATATTACAACCAAAGTTCAGTCCCCAGAGCTGCCTCTTAGTTTATTAGATAAGCTATGCTAAATTTGTCTTTGGGGAGGTTTTTGGGGTTTTTTTCATTTGTTTGTTTGTTTTTTGTGTACCTCCTCACTGGCAGAGCCTGAGATAAGGAAAAAGTCCTTGACTTAGGTTAAACAAAACTTTACAAAGAACCAAAACATCAGTTTGTTATCAACACCATTCTCATTCTGAATCCAAAACACAGCTTTGTTAACAGCTACTGAGAAGAAATTAACTCCATCTCAGCTGGAACTAGGGCAGTGTCCCAGCGAAACAAATTTTGCATTGCTTTTATTAGAAAGCATTGGACTATTCCCATTAAATGTACTGTACTAGGGATTTTACTGTTAACTGTGCATTGACACAGTATCTTGTGTGAGTGATCCAAATTTTAATGGTTTTATACTCTCCGTCAACATGATGTATCATAATTGCTTTTTTGGACAAGTTACAAGCTGAGCGTAAATATTTAGTATTAATGAATTCAGGTTTATTATGTGTATCTGCAGTGCAGCAAATATGCATCCATCCATGAAGCATCTTACTATGCTCAGGGCAGGACTTCTCCTTTTCTTCTTCATCTTCCTCTTCCTGTTTATCTGGTTTGTGGAAAACAAAATAACTTGTTTTTCTCCGGTTGTTACTGATCCCCTTGGCACTTCACCACATTTACTGGACACACTCTTGCATTTCTGTCTGTCATGTCTTTTGTTATGAACGGATTGTCCAAATAGTCAAATAAATTCACAGGTTGCTAGCTGAGGGCTGTATCATATTAACATCATGATGTATTTTATTTCGTCCTTTTTTTTTTTTTGATTTATATTGTATTTTACAGGCTTGCTTCTCCTGCTAATGTTCTTTGGAAAGCAAGGTGGGAAACATTAAGATGGCAGCTGTAGATAAGCCAAGAACATATTCTGCTTTGCTTTCCAGGTCTGTGGCTGCAAACCCTTTTTGTGCTGCTCTCAGGCCAAAGACTTAGTCTTCTCCTGAGAAACTGCCATTGTCATTTGTGTCAAAAGAGAGTGCACTGGGGGGGTCTTCATAACATCAGCAGTTCCTTCCTGAATTGGTGAGTGTTGCCTTGGGGTGCCTCCCTCCCTGAGGGCTCTGAGGCTCTGTTCAGACCAGTATTTCTGTGTATTTCAGAGGTGAAACTCAAAGCACCTGGAGAAAAGCAGAAGTGTGACAGAGGGTGGTTCTGGGTTTGAGACTGCAGCTTGGGAATCACGGGATGTGAATTCAGGTTTTGGCTCAGCTGTATATTTTGCATTATCTGCCAGCCTTTGAAATGGGGCAATAGCAGCTATCCAAGAGAGATGATCAGGAGATGCCATGGTGGTGTAAGTCCCTGAGACTACATAACTGTACAAGACAGCTGCCCATATCTGGATCCCAGGTACTCAGTGGGTTTTTTGAAGTCCTTGCTCTCCTGCTGCCCTGCAGCTTCACTTGTGGGCCTAGTTCTGCTTTGTCAAAACAATCTTTGTAGGGTGATCTCTGCTTTCCCCTGTGTTCCTCATGCCCTCCTTTCCCCTCATCCCTAGATTAAGATCAAGTATTGTAAAATGTCAGAGCCAGCTGCTGACAGCTGTGGTGGTGCTGAACATTTGCACAGAAGCTCCCTCAGCGTCTAACATGGAGTGCACAGGGTGATTGGTGGTTCTGCAGTAACAGGGGGCATACAGAAAGGAGGAGAAAGAGCTGTGAAAAGATGAGGCTAAAATCAAAGGCTGAGAGAAGTGAGAAAGAGAGCAGTGGATGTTTCTCTCCAAGCACTCCTCATGAATCCATTGGTCTCCTGCTGCCTTCCCACATTTTATAAATGGACTGAACAGATGACAGTTTATATATATAAACCTAATGAGATGCTGCTAGTCTTCTGTGAAATTGGTTGGATACCTAGTGATAAGCTAATATTTAGTAGCAGTTTTCCCTCTCATGACAGTATGAGTCCTAAATATCCAGTTTTATTTGCTGTCTTTTGTAATAAGGCAGATGATATTCTCATTAAGGCATGACTGGGCTAGAGCCAGGCTCCCTCTGCTCAGGCTGGCTGGTCTGACAACATTCTTCTGGGCTCTTACAGCTCTTGTGGAGACCAGAGCCTCCCAGGGGCTGGCTGTGATGGTACTGCCTGCTGGATATGTGCACACTGGTCCTGCCTCAGGGAATGAGAAAAAATCAATGCAGGGGAAGAGGAAAGAGGCTGCTGAGACCATCCTGCTGTGGTAGGAGGGGCTGGCCAGTGGCTTAGTCTGCATCTCTTAACCCCGAGCCTCTGCTGGCCAGCAGCTTTAAAGTTCCGTAGGGTTCTGCAGCAGTCTGTAATTGCTCTGTGCCTGAGCTGACCTGGCCTGTGGTTAATCATTTACACATATTCCACAGACCTGCCCAGAAAGTGGTAGGCATTTTCAGAGATCAGGATAACTACTTCTCTAATGCCAGCAATAAAATTGCCATTTATATTAAAAGACCCGGAGTGCTTAAAATTTAGTTTGAAGTAGTAGATGAGGCATTGCTTAATTTTCTCTTGCCCTTTCAACATCAGAGTCAATTTTTGCTGCTGTTTTTAATAATAAATTGAAAAAAAAATATACATGCTATAAACCTTTTAGCTATGATTAAGCTCTTAGAATTTTGTTACCTATTTCTTTTTCTTTAATTTAAGTCTTAGTAAATAAATGCTTTTAAAATAAAGTGGAGACAAGTAATAAGGCCTGTTCTGAATAGTTTGGAGGCCCAGATATTACCTGATGGGAGGCCTTTCTCATGTAATATCTTGTGATTTACTTAACCTTGCTAATATTTTACAGCCATAACTGCAGTGCAGTAAGAACTCTACAGCCATTCTGTAGGGAACTCAGCCCTAAAATTGCATATAAAAATTCTGTGCTGCTGGAGCTTGCTATAAGTTCAACTCACTGACCCACTCAGTGGTTTTATTAGCAATTTAAACTAAAAACACCTGTTTGGAAATTTTAAAGCTGTTTTGGTGAATTCCAAATCTGGTTTGCATTGTGAAAGAGTTATAAGAACAAGCTTGCATTGCTAATTGCCATATATTCCTCTCATATGTCTAACAAAAAAATGCCTTAAGTTGTGTTGGCCATTGACTTACTGGTCACTTTAAGCCCCAGTGGAGGCAAGCTTCTTTGAGGGCCTAGATTTACTTATTTTTGTTCAGCCTTCCAAGTATAAAATTAAAACTTTATAGATGAACTTCCCTTTGCCTTAATACAACAAAATACAGAGTCTATCAAACACATCACTGCAAGCTCACCTTAATAATCTGAGCTTTTAGACTCACTCAGCTTGAAAATAAATTGAAATGTACTAGAATTAGGTTCTTGCAGGAACATTTTGTACCACAGGAGTTCTAATGAGCAGGTAACAGACAGACTGGGCAAGGACCTGAATAATAATAAAACACATTAGGGATGGAAGCTAGCAAAATGACAGAAAGTGCAGCAAGACAAAAAGGAACAACAATGGTCATTATTCTCAAAGAATACCAATGGAATTATTAAATCACATATTGGAACATTGTCATTGGAAACAGCACTAGCTGAGATTGGAGCTTTCTGCATGAGATGTGTGAGCAGTACATGTGTGTATAACTGTCACTAAAGGAAGTTCTGGGGAGCTTGAATCTCAAGAACTTTGTTTTTTGGGTGATTTAGGCTCTGTTTTGACTCTCAATTACCTTGCACTTTGCAGTTAAAAAGCAGGACAGAGACTTGTCTGGCTCACGTTCTTCCTGGCCACAAGAAGCAGAGGGCACAGAGTGCTCCTCTCCAGGGACAGTCTTAGACATTTTTCCAGCCATTTGTATTCACTGTAGTCACTGAGTGACTTGACTTGGGAGGAAAAAGCTGACCTTTGTTTATTTCCATAGAAAACAGGGCAGTTTGTTTATATTCTTTGGCTCTGTAGTCCTGACAAAGCACAGTGGGACGGATCTGAGCCTGGCTTTGACAAAGGATGTGAGGAGGCTGTTCATGGTAATGGGACAGAGGGGACTGGGGAGTCTTGCTCAGGTTTCTCAATTTTGTAGTGTTTTTTTTCCAACTTGAGCCATAATGATTTGAGCCTCTGGTTTCAAAAGCAAAATGCAACCGATCTGATCAAATTAGATGTTTTCTTCCTACTCTGCATCTTTGACAGTTTTTTGACTTTGCAATTAGACTCTTCCCAGCTGAAATAGGTTCATCTCATATTTTCACAACCAGTGTAAACCTTTTGTGGAAGTAATATTGATGTCCTTTTAAAAGGGATCTTTAGCTGCTCTCATTTTACATCAGTGTTAACACAAGAATCCAGTCTTTCATTTCCTGTCTGTATTCCTGTTTCATTTAATCATTAAAAAATATTAATCCATAGACTTTCTCTTTTCAGTTCATTAGCCAAATTTAATGTTTATCTCATGAGAGTGGAAAATGCAGGGAAATGGTTCATTTCTAGTTGTTATGCTACTTTTGGTGTACATAAATGGAAATATGTAACAGACTTAGGAATGCATCTGGCTTTCCTTTTTCTGCTATTCACTACTCAGTTCTGCTGAAAGTGAGGAATAAAATCAGTGCTGTTCATTTTCCTATAATTTGAAGCAATCCATTTTCTCCTAGCCTGAAATTCAGGTGATTTCCCAACCCCACTGTGTTCAGAACATGAAGGAAACACTCATCTGCTCAGTCCTAAAAAAGAAAATTCAAATGTGGCTTTAACATGTCTCTTTGCTGATGTGGGCTTCCTCTGACACACACTTGATTGCCTGTCATACTCTTTAAATCAAAGCTATAGATCTGCATGCTCCATACTACCACTTCTAAAAAGGGTTCTAATTGTTTCTGCATGCAGCTTGAAGGGCAGTAAACACAGATTGCTGAGTATATGCATAAATAACTCCAATGTATTGTGAAAGTTTATACTTTGCATTTATTTTTATCTGCATTTTATTTGCATTTCAAGAATTATAGATGCTAGCATCTACTAGACAACCCAATTTTTTCACTTTCACAGGAGGGAATCTCTCCTTAGGAGATATTTTCCTTCCTTAATAGTATTATTTTGTGAGCCCTCTTGAAGCAGTTCTAGGTCTTGAATCAAAGCTATTCTAATTTTACTGGATACAGCTATGAAATATCCATTTTTTAATATCTGAGAGTGGATTAAAAGTGTCAGCTTGGATCACTCACAAACATCTTGGAAACTCCATAGTTTTGATTTCCTAAGTTTTTTCTAGTGTCTTGCAACTTTAGATTGCATTTAGTTTTCCATTCAAGAATCCAACAGCAGGACTATTAAAAAGCCTTGGCTCTCATTTTAAGTGTTTTGTGGATATAAGGCAAAACTTGAAAATATGACAACAGGTAACTGTTTAACTCAAAACCCACCATGGGAAATATGCTGATTTTACCCTTTACCTCCACGAAGTTTCTAGAAGGCACTTAAGAGCTGCAATAAGGTAACTGTGCTGCATTTATCTTTTCTTACTTCTAACCACCTGTTTTTGTTGTAAAGCAGTGTATCCACTGGCTAAATAACTAGGTGCTGATAGCTCTTATTTAACAATTGTTATCTTTCACTTCTTACTGAGTTAAAAATAAAATAGAGATTCTGGAGACCAGAATAATGAGCTGGTGGTCATCACCAGGAACATTATCGTTTCTGTGTGCCATTCTAGGTAGGATACAAAACCATTTCACATGCAAATTCACAGAAATGTGTGTGTGAAGTCCAGTTAAGGTTCATCCTTCCTAGCACTGGGAAATGGTTTAGTGGTGAACATGGTGGTGGTGCTGGGTTGATGATCAGATTTGATGCTCTTAAAGATCTTTTCCAACCCTAATGATTCTCTGATTCTATTCCTTAAAGCTCAGTGGTCCATTACTACATTTATTAGGTGGGTGAAACTGCCTATTAAAAGATACGTTGTCACACGCTCTCTGTAGGACTTGAAAGTCTGTTGTTCCAGTACTACACATAATGGCCCAACATGTTTGAATTGGGGCTGCTCTGGATTAAGGTTTTTATCATGAGACCATCTTGAAGGAAGTTTTTTCAGCTTAGCATCTCAAAACTGAAAACTCTGGGGGTAGCTGGTGCACCAAGGACAGAGCAACAGGCTCCTGTGTCCTGTGTGAGCACTGGGCCACAGGGCAGGGAAAGGGGTATCATGTATTCTGGAGCAGAGAGCAGTATTTTCTCTGGTTTAAAAATAAATAATTAAAAAGCATAGCTGAATTGCTCTTCTGAGGGACAGAGATATCCCCTGTGTGCTGCCTGGTATGCAGATAACTGATTTGGGCTGCAGTGCTTAGAGCTCACACACAAGCTGCCTCTGAGCTTCTTCCTCTTTCAGTTGTTTTAAAGTAGGCTGCTACCTGCAATACGGCTTTGGGAGAGGGAAATCCAGTTCATATCATGTCAGGGTTATTGTTCCTAGGTAGAAGACTTTTCAAAGGGGTTTAAGCAGCCTGGGAATGTACATGCAATACAACTTATTACCCGAAGCTTTGCAGATTTTAACAATAATTCTTAGAGCAAAGGAAAGCAACAGCACATTATTTTTGGTTTGTCATCTTTATGTAAAATTAGGTCCAGGCTTTGTGTGACCCTGGCTGCCACAGCTCACCATCTCACTGCACACACAGCACTATTTCTTCAAGCTGAGATGCTTCAGACATGACATTCAATAAATGACAGCTCTGAAGAGTTGCCTGAAGAATAAAGGGAATTTACACACTTTCAGTGTGAACAGCACAGAGCTGATCACCTCTCATGCAGGGAACTCAACTAGTACATTCCCCACTTCATTTACCATTACACCATTGAATGCAGGTTACAAGGGTGTTTGCTCTTTAATGTTTTAGCTCCCTAACAAATCCTCACAGACTTTCACAGCTTGAAAAACAAGCTGTTGCTTTAGCAAAATTCCATTTTATTGCAGCTTCATAGGTTGTAGTGATGACCCTTTGGGCAATGTAAGTACATGTCCCGAAAGGAGCATCCTCCTTCACTGTCAGAGCTTGTTGGACATAGCTCAAAAATTTGGCAAAAAGCTCCTCTTGCAGGAAAAAAAAGCACAACACAGCAGTGCCCAAAATTATCTGAACATCCCCATCTGCAAAAGTAATTCTTAGAGTGATGAAAATCAGCATGTGCTGATTTTTGGCAGCTTTGGAAGTTTATTGGCAGCTTTTATTGTAGCCAGTTGTCTCTGGTGTTAAATTCCTGTATACATAAAGACCTTTCAGTAGTCTGCTGGAGTTCCTGGGTCTGGCCCATTAGCTCTGTGCATGGATACAGAGGAGAAAAGAGTTCTGTACTTTGCATTCGGACAATTCATCTTGATTTCTAAAGGGAGGAATGCATGGAGATACAATGAATGTGTTGGAAGACCTCAGTGTGGAAAGGGTTCAGGGTCATGCTGGGTACATGCATGAGTGGGGAAAGATGTACTTTTGCTCGCTGGCTTCTTTCAGTTTCCTCACTCAAATCACTAGGTCCTGATCACCTGTATGCCCACTACACTTGCTTTTCACATGCTCTGACATGCAATTTTAAATTAACTGTGTTTCTGAAAATAAAATGTCCTTTTAAATTTATTTCTCTGAACAAGTAAGTAGCTTCTGACAACCCTGGCTAAGAAACTGACATCCATCAAGACAAGGAAAGAATTTTTTTATATTATTATTTCTAAATTTAGATGTGAAGCACATAAATATTCTGTTGTGGCAATAATGATCACTTTGTTACGCACAGAAAAGTGACATAAGCAGGGAGATCTTCAAAAGAACTTTGTATCTTCGGGAACGAACCTCTCCAGGCTCTGATGATAAGAACTGTTGATAGTGATGTACAGGATTTCATGTAGCTTTATTTAACAGATTGAGACTGTCCAGGGAGGAAGGAGGGAGGGACACCAATGTACACATCTGTGAAGTGATTCCCTTTCCTGTTTTCTGGGTTTATTGCACCAGTAAAAAATATTTCATGTAGTTTTTTGAGTCTGTTTCATTTCACAAAGCAGAGATACTCACTGCTGTCCACTTAAAATAGAGTGGTGATTGACAAAGGAGCTGAAACCTCTCCTCCAGACATCAGAAGGAACAGAGAGATGGTAATACCTACAGCATTTGTGTAAAAAATAACCTGTATGTCTTGCCATGGATCATGTTAAAGTAACATTTCTGAGGGGTTTTCTTCCAAACTGAAATGCTGCTCTTCCTGTTCACTATGAGTCAGGACCGAAGAATCCTTTCAGAGTCCTTTCTCTTTGGAACTGGATACCATAGGAAGCATTTATTTAAAACCATCATTTCCTTGTCAATCCAATATGAGCCTAGATTTTAAAAGAAGAGTCATGTTTGCTCAAGGGACTGAGAAGAGCATCTCTACAATCAGTGTTTGAAATAAGCCTGAACTTGGAAAGGTTAGACCCGGTGTAACATCTCAGCCCACACAGAGCACTTGGTTTACAGGTCTCTGTCTTAGAGTTTCGGCACATTTCATTAATTTCTTCAGGTTTTAACTTTTCACAGCATCTGATCCACAAAAAAGCTTCTTTACTCTGTACAGGGGTTTTTTTTTCCTATTAAAACTTTGAGTCAAAACTGAAGAAACATTTTTTTACAGAAATGCTCAAAAATTATTTTGTATGCTAATTTATTCCTGTAGCTCATTGAAATATTTTCTTAGCCACAGTTGCTCAGGCAGAGTGGAGTCTGCGCCATGTGGTTTTCCAGTGAATGTGATAAAAACACAGCCTTGGTCGAGCTCCACCCGTTTCTGACAGGATGCAAAACCCCACTCCATTAATGTGAACATGCATTTGCACTCACTTTAAACATTGCATATGCTCCATGTTTAATTCTAGGTGACTCCAAACATATGAGTTTTCATTTGCTGGCTTTTAGCTGTGCCTCTCCCAATGCAAAATTAAAAATAACTCTAGCCACATAACAGCAGAGCACTTTTCACTCCAGCCTCTTCAGTGTTGTGTGTTCACAGCCCACAGACATTCCCGTGTGCATCAGCGGGTCACCAGGCACGTGGGAGGCTGCAGCACTGGAGTCCCTGTGCCCCAGATACAGTAGTGAGAGTTGGTCCTTCTGAGGAGAGCAGCGTCAGGCCTTTGTGGATGTTCAGCCCAGTGGAGGCATCCTTAGTCCCTCATTTAAAAGACAGTCTGCTATAAATAGAAGCAATGCCAGCGGAAAATAGAATTGGTACCTGCACTGCTGTTCAAACTCAAAAAACAGTTTTGTTGAGTTCTCTGTGGATCAAAAAGGTCCTTACTCCTCAGTTACTCCTTTCCAAGCTGTCTAGCTTATATTAGATTTGTTATGAAAATAGCATACAGAGTTTTTAATTTATCAGCATTTCTCATAAAGTGTTTTGGCTTTGATTTTGGTTTGGGTTTTTTTTCCTTTTTCCCCAAAATTCCAACACTTGCTAACCTTTTGTATTATAAAAGTAGTTGCATGCAGAGCATAGAGGATCATAATTTGAAATCAAATTTTCTGGCATCATTTTCTGCTGTGGATAGTCTTGGTTAGTTTTGCTTTTATTATCCATTGTGCACTGCAGAGGGATTACAGCTGTCTTTTGGTTGCTCCCCAGGGACTCAGTTAATTTTAGAGTGCAGCCACAATGTGTGGTGTGGCGGTTCATTTTCTTCTGGAGAATCTTCTGTGAGTCTTGTTGGGGATGGCAGACTCTCAACAGCAGCACAGAGTGCTTAAAGAAATAACCCAGTGTCAAAATGGGCAGTGGACACACATCTGCAAGTTTCATGAGGTACAAGCGATTTCCACAAAGCTTCCTGGGTGTTTCAGTGCAATAATGCAGGTACTCAAAGAGTGACTGTCAGCCCATTGCATGTCTGCAGGATCAAACCCTGGGCCTGTGGGTTTGACAGGTGGGATAAAAGAATAAATTTTATTTTGTAGCACTAATGTATTCTGTATATCCTGAGAGGCCTGACTTCTTAAGCAGCACCTGATCTCCTACCTCAAAAGAAGAGGGAAGAAGTTTGATGTGCATAGACATATTGGCTGCTCATTTTAGGCAGTCCTCCAGGTGCACAAAATGGCTCCAAATCTGACCTTTGTCACTACTCATTTATGCTTTAACCTATATCTAAAAGGATGGTCGTATTATCCTCTGGATCTGTATTTAAGATCATGTTGAGTCATTTGGAGTATTTCAGAAAAGTAGTGCAGGAAAAAAAAGTGTATATGTTTTTTGGGAATAAGAAGGGGGATCTCTGAAGTGTTATTAAAAAAAATAGAGATAAATGTGTGTAATTTGCATGTTTAATTTTGGTGATAAAAATGGTATAGATTTGTGTAAAACCGTACCCACAGTGTAGTTCCTGTATCCATGATTGTGATCCTGTCCTTATTTCTTCAGTATTACATTTCATGGTCTGTTGAAATCATCATGTTTAGGGGGATAAAAATAGTATATCTTCTGTTGTTTTGGCATTCAACCTCTAATTTACAAATATAATTTATGCTAATCTTGAAAGTGCTTCTCAGATACAAAGTAAAATGTGTCATCCTTAGTATATGTGTGTATAATTTATTCTGATGGGGAATAGACGTTTCAAAGCCATTTCAGCCCTTCAGATGCAGAACATTGGATATGAGCAGGGCATCTGGGTATTCACTGCTGTAGGAACAAGGAAATGGTTAAAACAGCAGTAGCTACTCTCTTAACCCAGAAAACATAAATGCACCATGGGATAAACTGCTGTTTGCACGGTCAAGCCAGCTCGTATAAAATCCTTCAGTTAAGTATTTTTATTCCTTTTGTTTTTGCTGATGATTAGTCATTTCTACAGAAAATTCTTCCTACGTTATCAGTTAATTTTTTGGTGACTTTTCTTCCGTCTCTGACTCAGATGGCTTCCCTGGTGGATTAGAAGCGTGTCATGGGGGGTTAGCTCTGCATGGGCTTGCAGCTCCCCGGAGGGAAGGAGCCTGGCCATCCATGTGCTTCACTTGCCCAGTAATTCATAGTTCTCCCCACTCCCACGGAGGACCCTGCAGAGACTCCCAGCTCAGCTTCTGCCAGCAAATGAACCAGTATCTGTGATGAGTCCTCTTCAAGCACGAGAGGAGCGAGCAGGTGCTATTGAAATGGCTTCTCTTGGCTGCCTGGAATTTCAACACTTAGAAGGATGGTGACCTTCTGTGGTCCCTGACTGGAATGTATCACAGCAAAGAAATGGCAAAATACCTTCAAAGATGCCACATCCCCAGCAGAGTACAGCCTCCTTCCTCCTGCTTAGGAGGTCAAATCTCATAGTCAGGTGTAGCTCCCTTTTTGAACTTGTGTCTAAAAAGCAGAAAATTTCATGTAAAGAAGCACAGGAAGAAAAAAGGAAACCATGCAATGATGGGGAGAACTACGAAGTGGTTCTTGGTGCCTGAGGCATGAAAGTAATCCAGTGTAAATTTAAACTGATAGGAGAATTTTTGCATGAAAACCAAGAACAAGAGTAGGTAGATGGCTGGGAAGAAAATGCATCTCCAGGGTATTCTGACTTTATGATCATCTCAAGATGTCTACTCCTTACAGATGTACTGAAGGATTTAATATTCCATTTATTTATAGTTAAACAGTAACACCAAGTAAAACAAAAGTTTTCATATAACTATTAATTTGTTTTCCAGGAATTAATTTGTTTTCTGCCTGGACCAAGTAATGAAACTACACAGTAAATTAGAATTGTTCTTTTCAGTGTTAAATAGAAACAACGCAAACTAAAAAGACCACACTGATCGATGCAGACAGTCTCTGGATACTTTTTGTTTGCCATGTATTTTTCAGCAATGTGATGAAAATTTGTTTTAGTTTTCTAACTTAACAACTTGAAAATATGTTCACAATCAACAGGAACGTTATGACTCATGGCAAAGCAAGGTGGACATGAACTTCCCCATGCTGTTCGCATTTAGACTACTTTCTGTGTTCATTTTTAATGTTTAGTCTTCCTCTGTGACTTTCATTCTTGTGATGAAATGAATAATATAAAAGACTTTCTCTTCCGTAGTTCTTCAAAGATGTAAACACTTCCATTATTCTGTGCTGTAGTTACATCCATACTCCAGTATCTGCCTGATAGAACAGAGCAGACAGAGCACCAGAAGTGAGCTGTGATGTGTCCAGCACTGCCATGACCACAGTCTATGTGCCAGCAGGCTGGCACTGCTGTAGAAGAAGCAAGGCCAGTGCGATTTAATGCTAGCCCAGTTCTGACCTCAAAAAACTCAGCTGACAGACAAAACCTGTACTGGAGATATAATGAGACTCATTGGATTGATCAGTCAGATCTCTTATTCATATTTCAGAAATGAAAGCTGAAATTTGCTGGTACTGGTTTCAGACAGATCCAGCTGTTTTGGTATTTGTTGTAATGATTTAATTCCATCACTGCCTGGAAGAGAGAGAGGAATGGGAAGCTTGCTTC
This sequence comes from Falcunculus frontatus, assembly GCA_013398115.1. Taxonomy (NCBI): domain Eukaryota; kingdom Metazoa; phylum Chordata; class Aves; order Passeriformes; genus Falcunculus; species Falcunculus frontatus. The sequence continues at coordinate 770,621 of VZRV01000202.1, read as the reverse complement.
CCTTGCAGTGCACCCAAAAAGAGAGTGTGTAACCTGGTAGCACTTGATGGTCTGCATTGGCCTGGTTAGTTGGGCTTTGGAGAAGTCCTGTTACACGGTTCTGAAAGGAGAAGGTTCACAACAATCTTCTTAAAGGTGTCTGACACCAACCTTGTGGCATTGCCCTTTTCTCTGCTTGTGGCAGCATCAGTCAATAGACCTGCGCAAACACTGAAGTGCTTTTTCAACACAAAGTCAGTTTTGATGTGTTTAATGTGAATGATCATATGATTAATTTTATTGTTATATAATCATGGCTCTTGTTGCAGACAAATGTCTTGCATTTTTAACAGTTATTTAATGCTGTACATAATTCTGTGTCAGAGAAGCATTTGATCCTGGCCAAGTTCAAATTGAAACTTCCCAGAGGAATAATCTAAATCTGCATTTCCATATATATTAATAAACTATCTAATACTTGCAGCAACTCACATAATACAGTTTTGAAATGAGATAGAACTCATTATCAGTACAATGAGGAGCACAGAGTCTTTCCTGTCAGAAATAATGGAGTGAGACCTACACAGTTACTTTCTCTCGCTGTCTCTGTAGTCATTGCTGCACAACAAGGTATGTGTCAGTCTTTGTCAGCTTCATGTGCTGTAACGGGACACACACTAGCCCTAGCCAATTCCTGTGGCTGCAAGCAGGACGAGTATATAAATAAATCCTTTCATTCTGTCTGGGTTCATGATGTAACAACAGCAGCACTGTGCTTTGCACTAGTCCAAATGGACCTTCAGGATGCTGCTGCCTGAGGGCAGGGGATGCCACGTTTGAAATCTGCCATCCCGCTTTTGAACTTGTGCTCTAGCTGTGAATCTGGAGTTATTCCTTTCTCTTTACACACAGGGGATTTCGGTCTGCATTGCTGAGGTGTGAACTTGGCACCCCACCCTGCATTGTGTTGGTGTGTACTGGCCAGGCTCAGCTGGGAAACACCCGCTGCCCTGTACTGGGAATTGCTGCCAGCATGAGTACCAAGCCTAAACCTTATGTGATCCTGGTCAATGTCCAGGGCCGAGGACCAAGAATTAGAGGCTAGTCTTCTTCAGGTTGTGGTTTACAGTGCTTAACCAGCAGCTGAGCTCAAAGACGAATGGACTCTCTTTTAGATGTGGCCGAAAGGTGAAAATGGTGCCCTGCTGGTTTTGCCTGGTAGCTAAGCAGATGATGTAGGAAAGTGAGACCAGATCTACTTCAGCTGTGATGCTGAACAGCAAGTTCTGTCCCCATGTGTACCTGCAACCTCTCTCTGACCTGGCTATAGGCTGCTTGTTTCTGGAGGAAGTGCGGGAAGCAGGTGAGGTTTTCATCTGTGATGATGAAATTCAGTAAAGAATGAAAAATTAAGAGAGGGGAAGGAAAAGAAAGGATGTGATTTAACTGTTTAATGAGACACCAGACGTACATTTTGTAAGTTTTAATTTCTGGAATACAAGATGCAGCAGTTTGTCAAAAAACCCCACGTTTCATATAAATGATGTTCTGTGTATTCTTAGGAAAAGGCTGAAATATATCACCTCAGTGCAAGTCCATTCAGAACAGAACCTGGCTTATAGTGGATGGTTCAAACACCTTCATGCAACAGTGAAGTCAGTGAAGTAATTAAATAGTGTAAACTGTTAAGAATTGTGATGTTGGAGACATGGCAAACTGAAATTTTCTTTGCTAAATGTGATTATCCAATGGACTTAAGAAAGGAAGCAGACTCCTCACCTGCATTCTTCAGCATGTTTGGATAGTAATCTTCTTTAAATAATATGACAGGCTCTTTTTGTAGTCCAGCGTCAGAGGATTATATTATTTTCAGAACAATTTATGAAAGATTAGTAGAAGCACAGTTAATCATTTGAACTAGCTACAGGTTTTTTAGAAATACTCAAATTAATGAGTTCTACCTTTTGATCTTTCTGGCTGAAAATCTCTCCGGAATTGATGCCAATTAGGATTTAGTAATAACTTGGTTACAAACATGGACCAGCGGGGTGCGTATGCGTCGCATGCCTGTGTGCACCACACATTTACACATCTGGGTAGGTGTCAGTGCCCCTGGAAAGTGGCACATGGTCAGTTAGACCTGTTCTGTTGTCAACCAGTTTTGAAAGTGGATATCTCCACTTGGAGAGGAAATGTAATAAAAATGCAGGGAGAATGACATGCAAACAAAGGTTCTGCTTTATCATGCACAAAGCTGTAAATTGCCCGTTGCCAGTCTGAAGCTTTTAGGACAATTAGAAACAGCTTGTGTTTTACCTACAGTGAAGATGGGGACAGTAACAGGAAATGAGGTGACCTTGCTTACTCTTTACACTGTTGAGAAATGTTCTTGTCTTTTAAAAAAGGAAATGTGTTCCAGCACCAAATAAACTGCACCAGCCCAAGGCAACATCGAGTAAGAAACTTTCAGAGAAGTACACTGACCTTGCTTAGAACTTCCTTCTGTGTGAAGGGGAAACAGGAGCTAATTAGAGCTTTCTGATACTTCACAGTTCTTGTACTTGACATTTCTATGTGCCCACAGTGGTACCATTTCAAACCCCCTTGCAAAGAGGCCCACGTTGACCTGTCTGTGTTGCTGAGTTTCTTTGCATAGTCAGTGACTTGCCTGAATTGAAATGTGCTGTTGGTTTGCAGTATAAACACCAGTAAGAGCTGTTTTTCAGAACTGATAAACATGAGTAGAACAGGAATAATATCAAATTCTCAGTCATGCCACCCACAGGAAAATGCAGTGCTTATTATGATAGCATTTGTTTCAACTGTACTTTCCTTCTTCTGTACCTGTGCTTCTGAATGGCTAGAGGTTATTTTCTTCCTGGTACCCTACAGCCCACAGCCTTTTCTTCCCCTACTCTTGCAATTTACTAGTCTGAAGCTGCTTGTGGTACAGATTTATATGGATTTGATGAGACGCTGAGTTTCCTATATCCAAGTAATTTTTAGAACGTTTCTTCTTTATCATTCTTTAGTCTCATGGGGAATGATTGATTGGACCCCATGAGCCTTGTTTCCCAAGCTACATGAGCATCTGTAGTCAAAGATGAGTGTCAGGGAGTGTGGATCAATACACCATGTTGTATTTCTAAAGTATTATTCTTTGCCCTACTCACAGTCTCTTGTTTTCCTGAAAACTCAGTTCTGACTTTCAGTGTTTGGAATTTGTTCTGTAGAAAATTTCTAGTTACAATGCTATGAAACCTGACAAAAGCCTTTCGTGATTTCTTGTAAAATTCTGAGTGCATAGTAGGGTGTCTATGTCTCAGCTGTTGGCAGCTTATGTTGAAAAATAGACTTTTCTAGTAGTCATCTGGTTTTCAGAGAAGAGCATTCCTTGTTTTCAAATTCAAAAACATGATCTGATCATCACAGGCAGAAATGAGACCCTGGTTCCAGGTACAGTTCAGGCAAAGGTGAATCTTTTACTTATATTTGTATTTTCTCTTACAGCATAGGTGGAGAAGTAGCAAGAGGAAATGAAGGCAGCTACGTGGGGAAACATTTCCGCATGGGATTTATGACAATGCCAGCTCCTCAGGACAGACTGCCACACCCCTGCTCCAGTGGCTTTACCGTCAGATCCCAGTCTCTTCATTCAGTTGGAGGAACCGACGATGAAAGCAGCAGCTCTCGAAAGCAGCCGCCTCCAAAACCTAAGCGAGACCCCAACACCAAACTGAGCACCTCGTCTGAAACAGTCAACACTGGAACAACGAGCAAAAGTGGGAAACTACCGGACAGGACTGAAGGTAAACACCATAATTCTTTGGAAGAAAATGGGGTTGGCGAACCACTCTTACGATTATTCAGTTGATAATCTTGCATTTAAGAATTACCTGTATATTTCCCTATTTATGTAACAGTGCCAACACAGGTGTCCTAGATCACTATTGTCTAAATTTTGGACCAGCTATCCAACTATTTTGGATAGTTTTGTCTTCGACATTTGTCACAGAACTGTACCACCTGCATGGTCTGGATGTATACTGGAGAATGAGTTGCATTTATTCAAAGTGAAGGGGAAAAGAGATTGCTATCAGTTGGAATGTAGGCCAGTGTTATCTGCCCACCAGCCAAGGACCACTGACCATATCATTAGCATGGTGCAAACCACAGCCATGCAAAGGGTTCTCCTCAACAAAGGATGAAGAATAGAAATTAATAGAAAGAATACTGTATTGCCCTGAAACTCCACAGCAAGGAAATATCATCCAACTGTAAAAAATTTAGGCAGGATGATGTAATATATTGCCCAAAGCTTCTGTTTGTGTCTGAGTCCACATTTCCTCTTCCCATTCCTCCCAGTTAGATTTAAGCCAGTATAGCATTCAGAAGAGAATTAACAAATGGTTTTACTAAGGGTATTGCTTCTTTATGCTGCACTGTTAAAGATGAGCTAACGCTGTAGGGATCATCTCCTTCCTTTATTCCATGCTGGAAATACATTCTGTGCAGCAGTAGGACCAGCTGTACTCCCTCCTAGGAGAGATCAGGATGACTCTGCTTCACAGTGTGAACTGTAGGAAGGAACCCTTAAGAACAAATGGTTTTGATCAGTGCTGGTGTCTCCCACTGCTGTGTCACACATCAGTTTTGACATCCCATGCAGCACGTTGTCCTCCTTGTGCATATCCCTTTGCTTGGTGTTGTGGCCAGAAGTACTTGTTAGCTACATTCATGCTATGACCCCTTTTCAGCAAATCTGATTAAAAAAAGTTGTCAGTGATAACAAAGATGCCAATGAATGTGTAAATCATGGTGACACATATGTCTATGATTGTGAAGTTGAACCTGGATTTATTTATGCTGTTGGTAGTTATTTTGCATATGACATTTTCCAGTACTTCCATATCTTGTCCTCTTCAGTGATCATGAGATCAGCTCCATGCAGACTAACGTGACAAATGCAAGCATTAAGTAGCTGTCCTTAACAGAAGCTATTTTCCAAAATTTTACTGGACCAAAGCCTACACAGAAATCATTTAACTTTGAGATTTAAATTCTCATATCAGAAAGTCTTTCAGATTTTAATTTAATATCAAAAGAGAATGCATGGCACAAACTTCTTGGTCTGATATGCTCTGAGGTGAAAGGCAGGAGGTCTTACATTACTCAGAACTTCTTTTAAAAAATACTACATTTTAAAGTATTTTTATAATTCTTTAATATATTTCTTAGCACTCTTTCTTCCTGAATCTGCCCAGCCAGACTCACCAGGACTAGATGAAGTTTGTTTTGCAGACAGGGCAAGTAGGAAAGGGTTTAATGTTTTCTAACTTGTTTAATGACTATTCCTGCAAGTGTGCATTGAGTCACACAGTACATTGTGCTGTTCAGTATACCAGGCCTTGGCACTATCTCTAGGATGATTAGGAATGGAGTCTGTTTTACATCCATATCCCAGCCCTTTCCCTCATTTTCTGAGAACCAAGAGAACTTGACAGACTTGAAGTAACAATAACAACAATGATAATGATAATTGAAATGCATCCAAATATTTTGCCAGCCTCAGAGAAGTTATGGCAGACCCCTTAAGCAGCCTTTGTCCTTACAGAAGTAGGTTTTCTTCAGCATTACTGTCATTCTGGAAGGTTCTGAAAATTTTGTTTCCTTTCCCTCATCTTCTTCTGCCATCTGATATTTGAGTCCAAGGAAGGAATATGTAGTCATGTCCCTTCTGACAGATTTCAAAGTTTGAAATTGGTTGACATTTCTGTTTCCAAAGACACTTTTCTTCTCCCACTCCATGCAGGTTGAGCTTGTTCTATCCCATCACATGAGGTTATGAGTGACATGTGTGGTACTGCAGCCTCGTTCACTCTGGTTCATCTGTATGACAATGGTACTGTACCAGAGCCTAAGTATTGCAGAGCACCTTGGATTCATTTTTGTAATCAAGAGCTGAATATTCATAGCAAGAACTCTGGAAAGAACTGATGAATGAGTAATACTCCATCACTAGCATAAAAGATAATATCTAAATGTTACCTTTCTGTGTGAATAACTGCCTTCATGGAACATTAAGAATCTCTATGATGTTTAATTTATGACATGTATTACGTTCATTCTGCTGCTTTGCATGTAGAGCAGCAATGGGCACTTTCAGGCTAAAATGAAAAACTTCCTGAAGGTTTTCAATTGACAGAACCCTTTAATCACACTGTTGTTTTCATGTGTTCAAAATGTCTGCCCGGCTTCTGTATATACTGGGGTTTTATCAAAGAGTTTAATACAGAGAAAGGTCAGATTGTAGGGATTTTTTGGTTTGGTTTTTTTTAAGGACCCAGTCAAATTTTTAACACAAATATACTCAAGAGTGGTACAATATGGTGTTTAAATGAACAGACTGGATTTCTAAGATGTTTTGCTCTCACTAGGAGATCCTTTATTATCACCTGTGCACTCCAAGGTAACATGTTTGTTTTTATGTATTTTCACAGTAATCTGGCTAATATAGGAATGTTTATATAAAAATTATGGTCATACATTGATGAGAACATCTAAAGGTGAGCAGAACAGATGAAAGTCAAAGTTCATTATCTGCAGTATTGACTGATACAAATATTAGACCAGCTTTGTCACTGAATATGAAATTATTACTGTTGCTCTAAAATTAATTCCCAGAGAATTTAGTATCTGAAATTTTGCTCAGAGAATCCTCTGATTCTACTAGTCTGTTTTTTTGTGGGCCACTGGGTATGTTTTGACCTATGCAGCAGTTCCCATTCTTTGAACAAGAACTTTGAATTCAAGATATTGTAAATCTTTGTCTTCCCAATTTCAGGTGGGAAAGTCCATAGGATACAATATTCATGTTGTCTTTTGGAGGTCTTTGAAAGCTCAAGTCCAAGAGCAGGCAGGTTTAACTTTCAGTCACTGTTGTCCATATTTTACCCACATATTTGTATATGCATGTGTCCCACGCATTTGCATGTACTTGTGGTATTTGCAGGCTGAATGACTACAGCCTTTTCCAGGAACTATGAAAAAGAATAATGAAAAACCCTATTGTTTCTCCATCAACTACTGTGGAATCTCTACAAAGAAGTTGTCACAAAATTGTTGCCAGCTCCATTTTTTTTTATGCCTGTGCAGAACAATTCAGACTATAATGTCTATTGTCTGACCCCATGGCTACTTTGAAAAGAAATCTCCTACATTTTCTAGACAACCAGGGACAGCCTCACCATTCATTTCTATTAAACATGTTTACTTTTTGTTTTTTGATAGTGATCCTGTTTATACAAACAAAAGCAGTTACTGATAGTAACCTTGATATTCTTTTTGATCATGGTGAAATCAAAATATTGAATTTATCCCATCATAATATCTGCCATAACATTAGATTGGTTTGAGTCTGACTTCAATGCAGAAGGTGCAGAAGAAATTTGGTCATGAGCTTGAAAGACCTTTTCCTCTTGAAGCGCAAATAGCAGCAGTAACACCCACACCAGTTCTGTGCACTTTTCCTATACGTGCTCTGGCTTCCCTAATTGTGGGAGTGTGAGAATCTTCCCTTAAGTTGCAGTGACACATGTTGGCCCTGTCTCGTTGTGCAGCAGCATGGCAATGCTTGGGTTTGTTTGGTTCATCCCAGCCTACCTTGGCTCTGCCTGAAAGAGCACTCTCCAGCCTGAAGGCATCATTCTCCTTGACTTTAGCTTCGTTGCTGTGTTTCCACACTTTGTGTCCCTTCTTGTGCTTTAATATTCCATTTTTCACTCTTCTGACTTCCTCTCATATTCACCCACTGAATGCCTTCCACTCAATGCATTTCTCCTCTGTGACAGATTTCTAAAAAGTGATTTTTAGAAATGTGGGTTGTCTTTTCTTCAGAGTTTTCGAACTCTGGTAGGAACAGCAAACAAATGGAGCTGTGCCCCATGCATCACACATTGGAAGTGAGAAGTGAACTGAAAAGGGTAATTTAAAATAACATTTCAGTGTGGAAGGCATATCTAATCTTGATCCTGAAAGGCTCTTTATTGAGAAAATGCAGGGGTGTAATTAATTGATTTGTTTTCAGTGCCCAATCTTACAGAAAAAGGAAGTAATAAAACAGTATTATTGGCTGATGTAACCAGCCTCAAGCAGTGTTTTTGATAGGATCACTGCATGTCTACAGGAAAGGTTAACAGATCTGCTGCAGTGCAAATAAAAATGGAGAGATATAAGTGAACTGCATTTTGAAAGTTAATTTTTTGTTAAAATTCTGCTTAGTAATATGGAGTCATACATTATATAAAGAAATACACATAAAATATATAATTTAATTATACAATTTAATTTATGTATGCATAATATACACATGTGTAATGAAAACGCAGATTCTATATACTTGCATGTACATACAAACATGCACACAGTTACAAGTTAAAACTCAGAGTAGCATTTTCAAAATGCTATTCATGGTTGTAATTCTGCTGCTGTCAGAGACGAAGGAAAATTTACCTCTGATAAGGGAAAATACTTGCAGGGGACCCACCTCTTGAACCCACTCAATTTGTTTAGTGTTTTTCTTCCAAGTGTCTTGGGGAAGAAGATATCCTTCTTGCTGCTGCCTTCTAAGCCCTTGCAGTGAGCTCAGCAATTTCTAAAGGTGGGCAACTTGTAAGGAAAATTTTTCTCTGGAGGAAAGCAATTACAGTAACTGTAACCGGGGTTGCAGTCCAGCTGGTCTCTCTCATAAATCTAGTTTTCTGTCAGCTAGACTGGTGAATCTTCATTGTAAATTTGAACTTTTGCTACTCTCATTAAGCAGAGTTTGGGTTAAAGGGATTTAGTGCTTTTGCTGGTTTTGCATAGAGCTGTTTTCCTTTTATTTCCTACCTTAGTGAATAATGTATTTAACCTGAACTTTGAAATAGTGTCCTCTGCGGTAACCATGACATGTCCTTCCTTATAGCCAGCTCTTGTTCCTGGATCTTTTCATCCATGCCTACCAAAGGAAGAAATATCATTAATGAGCCCTATTCAGACCTAACAAGACTAAAGGGACTGACAGATGAGTTCTGGTGGGTTGACCTGTGGGCAGTTTAAGATGCTACTGCTCTGGGCTATCTGCTTGGCCTCCTGCTGATGTGACAGCCCGGCGCTGACACAGCACAATGCAGAGTTTTAGGGACGTGTCTTTGAGGCACGAGTGCTGCTGCACCCCGTGACAGGAGCTGTGGCAGAGGAGTGGGGAGGCAGGTCTGGCAAGCAGCATCCTGCAGTGCAGTCTGTCAGAGCCCTGTGCAGTGAGCACGAGATTTGCACCATGGCTCTTGCAACGAGCTCCTTCACAGCGAGGGTCGCTTGTCACTGCAGCCTGCAGTGCTTGAGTGTGGGCCTGGGAACTGGAAGGGCAGCTTGGCAGGACAGCACAGGATGTGCTGCCTCCTGAGCTCCAGCTCCCTGGCATCCTCCCAGGGCACGGGCTCCTCAGCCAGGTGCTCAGTTTGAGCTCCAGTGGCTCGTTGTGCCTGAGAGGCCTCAGTGCTTGCATACTGTGCACTGTATGTTTTACAGCTCATTTTCCTCTTTCCAGCATCCTGCACTGTGTTTTGAGCACAGTGTTTTCCCCTGTGGGAAGCTGCAGCTTGGTTCCCATTAGCTATATGGGTATAATGTGAGCTGTTATTGAGCTGTGTGTAAAGCAGTGTGTTTTCCTCCACATACCTTAACCTGATTCTTGATCTCAGTGCTGCCTTACCCATAATTGTTTGTATGCTGCACTATATCCCTTGCAGCCTGTGAGGCTTGAGAGAGCTTAACTTGAAACTGTGCACTCTGGGAGAAGGGCTGGCACTGATGAAGGGAAAAGTCAAAGCCAGAAAAGTCAGGAATCACAGGCCTTGTTGTCAGTAGAGTGAGGTGGAGTTGGCTCTCAGCTACCATGCCTGACTCCAGAGAAGTGTGTGCCCTGTGTGTCCAGGTGGCATGGGGATGGATATGGTGCCTTCAGCAGTGTTAGAACCCTGCAGCTCCTAATGGAACCCTGGCATGTCTTTCCCTTTGCTCAGCCCTTCCCCTCACAGCACCTTTGCTGCCGCAGGGATCAGAAGGGTGGAGGGCAGCGCTGGCCTCACTTTGCCTTGGGACTCAGCCCAGCAACGCCTCTCTCTGTGTGTGGCCCCTTTGGTTGCTGAAGCAGCTTGTTCCCACTGACCTGCATTCAAGCAGGTAGGACATGGCAAAGATTTTGGTCTGTTGTCTAGTATTTAATAGCTTAGAGATTTTCAAAGCCTTTGCTTTTGGGGGCGTTGGTGGCGGGAGTAGTTTTTCAGTGCTTTGGGGTTTGGTTTTCGCTGCTTTTGCCGAGATTTCAGTTTGCCCCTCCCTGCAGCGAGTTGGTTTTCAGATTGGAGCTCCCAGAGCTGGTTTACTTCCCTGCACCACCTCCTTCAGCCCTTCATCTTTCCAGGTCTGTTTTCTCATTCCTCAGATAAGCAAGGGCAAGGGGAAAGGAGGGAACAAATGCAGCAGTTCTTATAGCTGTTATAATAGCTTTCTGTGCAGAGCAATGAACACAATGTGATTTTTGGAGGGATTTATAAACAAGTTTTGAAGCCACAGAGGGAATATGTTCTTACCCTCAAGGCACATATGCATACTCATTAACATTAATGGAAGCTGCAAGCATTGAACAGAAAATAGACCAGGCACTGGTAAAAGACACAAAGCTCTGTTACCCACTTGGGAATCACACAGTGCCCAGGACTTGGCAGTTGGTACTTCAGCTATGTTCTGCTAGTCTGTCCTGTGTACGTAGCGACTGTTTTTTTATTCTTCTTAATTTAACAATGTTGCTTTATATATTCCCCTCGCTCTTTTCACGATAGGATGTTGCTCATTTGCTGAGACTCTGCACCTGGGTTAAAAAAGCCCAAAATTAAATGTTCAGCTCCCCTGCAGTACAGCTATTGCTCTGCTCTCAAGGGTGATGGAAGCTGTGATGTTCTTGATAATGGAAAAACCTTAATAATGTGAGTTCAGGGAGTGTTTAGCTGATTTACCAGATTAAGTGCAAATGCAGCCAGTCCAGGAGGAGCTGCCTGCCCTAAGCTGAGGCCAGCAAGCTCTGCTAAACATTTGTGACTCCTGCTGTGAGTGTGTGGGCTTTTCTGCACTCTAAGTGCAGAGCCCCAGTGCTCCAGAGCTCAGGAGAGTTTATAAACCTGGTCACAACCCCAGGTCCAAACTGCTGGTGAATTCACATCATTCTGCCCTGGAATCAGCAAAACCATCTCAGACCTAAGAGCACTGTTGGGCATAATGCAGACATACTGTATGGGAGATCTTCTCAGGCTGCTGTCCTCTGACTTTACAGATCACTGTAGCCCCTAGATATGCCAACAAGGCAAGGAAATTTGAGCCACTTATTCACGCAGTCACCTGGGATCCAGGAGAGAGTATTAGCACAGGTTCCACATTGTATGAAAGTCACTAGGCTGGTTTTAGAGCCAACCCAGCCCTGGAAGTACTTCAGATGTGCTCTTTGAGGTGTCTGAATCAATAATCTCTGCCAGACAGACGAGAATGAAGAGGGAGTCTCTGAAGAAAGCTAAAGGGTGGGTGGTCTTGTTCACTGCATGGTTAATTTGCAGCCTTGATAGACAGACCCTATGGAACTGTAAGTTTATAATATCAATAAATCCATTCATTGTCAGCAGGTCACTGTAAGTCATCATATTTGTGACTTTACTTCATTTTTTATTTTGTTTATACCTCAGGGGACCATGATACTGAAATTTTATGAGCTGAAATACTGTGAAATACTTGATTCTTGCATTATTTTGCTTCACTGAATGGCTCTGAAGTCAAGGCCTGGAAAGGAGGGGAGGAGAAATCCAGGTTAATTCTCTTGCCTTATTTTGACAGCACATCACGAATTGTTAAGTAAAATGAAATGCCTCTGAAACTGCAAAAATAACAGTCTGAGAATACTCTTACTACACTTCTGTTTTGCATACTGTCCTTGGCATGTTTGTCTGTTAAAGGCATTGTGGACAAATGAGTAAGGGCTTGAGGGATCAGACTGAAATCCTAAAGCCCCTGTTTACTCTCAGAGCTGGTCTGTGATAATAGATATGCCTGGCAAAATTCATTTGGAATTAAAGGAAAAAAACACAAAACAACTGCACTTTTTATTCTACAGCAAATACATTGGATTTCCACCTCTTTGTTTTACCTTATTTTTAACTGGCGCTCTAATTCTGTTCTCCCTTTAACAACCAAATGAGACAAATCCTCATGGAGTGAAGCATGACTGAGCTCTCGAAGCATTTTGTGCCCCCTGCACTCACATTGGCTTTACTGGGAATGCACAGTGCTTACAGAATCACATCCCAAGAGATTCAAGACTAGCTCCAGGTGAGATCCTGTCAGGGCCAGCCTCTGTTTCGTTGGTAATTTCTTTCTAATGACTGTTTGAATATAGTAGTCTTGGTTGGTGCACTGGTTTGCTGCTTTCATCTCTTCCACTTGGCTTAATGCTGGATGACATCAGGCAACATATGCCTGACATGCTACAACTGTGTTTGGCACTTCATGCTTTTCCGTCCGTCCCTGTACAAACAGTGCTGTGCTGGGGTAACGTGCGCAGCACTGACAGCTCCACAGAGCACAGCTTCCTTTCTGCAGTGCCATCAACTTGCCTGGAGGTCACAATGTACCAGCCTGGGCTTTTCATAGATGCAAGAGGGGAAAAAATAAAACTATGCACGCATAATTTTGTTGCTAATTTTAGTGGCCGTAACTTTAAACCACTGGCTTGTCAAACAAGAAGCGCATACCCCAAAGTCTGATGTGATTTGCAGCTGGCTGCTAGTTCAGGGAGGGTAAAGGCTTAGAAGTGGGCAGTAAAAAGCTGGAGCGTGATGTACTTGACATCAGCAAGAGGCAGAGCTTAATATCTATTTCCAGTGCAGTGGTATAATATTTGCCATGGCTTCCATCACTTCTCTGAGATAATCATAAATACTCTACCTTCAAATTCACAGCCCTTTTGCATATAATAAGAATTATATGCATAAGAACTATAGCTCCCCTTATGCTTCCTAGTAAAACAAAACCTGTATTACAAGTACAGGACTCTCTGAGCATAGACATGCGTGGAAAAGCCCAATTTTGTCTTGGGAGCAGTATTACCTTTGGGTTGTTGGCTCTAACAGTGCTTTGTGGGATTAAGGAGATTGCTGGCATTCTCCCCTCCATGCATGACTGGGATGGAGCTCTCTCCTATTTCCTCTTGGTAGAATACCAAAGGATGCACTGGCTATAAACCTTGCCTTAGAATCACTGGGGTGATGCCAGAAGTCTCAGTTTCAATGAGGTTAGGATTTTTCTTATGACAATAGAAGTCTCTTAATATTTGAATTGTGGTGAATAGGATGGTAAGTAACCTTTTGATTTAAAGAAAAAAATCCACAACCAAAAAAAGCAAACAGGAAAATACACCAAGCACAGACTTGAAGCTATAGAATTATGTGGGTGCAAAAGCTTGATATTATGTCTAGCCTGCTTATTTTCTTAATTATGAATGTTTGCAAGCAAAGGCATGAAAACTCAAAATGTTCTATGATTCTGAATTTGTTCTTTTCTGTTAAAGGTGAAATAATTTTTTTTGGTGGTGTGGCTAAATATCTGCAGTGACTCATTGCCATATGATCCCAGCTCTGCAAATGCATGCTTGCATGTCCATAAGTGTTATGCCAAATGGAGACTTGTGTAAAATAATACTAAACATTGTCTCCCAGGGGTGTAAATGGAGGAACAGCCACTGGCTCAGATGACCTTGAGCATTTCACTTGTCCCTCAGTGTCACAGATTCCTCCTTTGTAACATAGTGACAAAAGCTTTGTTTAGTGAGGTAATTTGCAGGCAGCTTATAATAAGAGTGTTTCTGCTCACATTGAAAACTTGAGCTGATGGGACACTGCTTTTGTGAGCAGCACTGTAGAAAGAGGCTTTTGAGTGGAGAAGGGAATATGTGAAAAACACTGTCCTTGGTAATGTGAAATTCCACACACCTGGCAGGGTTTCGTTTGTGAACTCAGGGCAGTCACTGTGGAAACCAAGACTTTAAGCAGTTACTCAGTGTAGGAACTGCTCAAGTTCCCTTTCCCAACCTCCTGTTGGTATCACTGATGCTGCAGAGTGTGAATAAGGATGGCAAAATCTGAGCTGCCATTCTGGTGCAGCTCTGAAGTGCTGAATGCCATGGGTTTACAGAACAGACAGTCCCAGGAGATGGTGTCTACCAACCCCCACAGAGCTCAGGCCGTTCTGAGCTGTGCCTCGGTGGTGGGGATGATTTCCTGCAAAGAGCTTCACTTCTCAGCAACAGCAAAATGAAATAGGCTGTAAACACTAGGTTATAGCAATAACTTCTGCTTTCCCCTTCCTTTTTGTGCTTCATCTTTGCCTTTTTATCCTCCATCTTGCTTCTCAGGTGGAACACTGAGGTCAAGCCTGACATTTGAAACAGGACATGGTTCTCCTAAAGCTTGTTTGGAACAAGCACACAAGAAGCATACAAACTGTCAAAATGGCACTGTCCACTGCAGTTATACCAGGTGAATTTATGGGGATTAGGCCGAGCTGCTTGACCCTTGTAGATCAACACTATTACAGGCTCTACTAGTTTCACTACACTATCTGCAAATAAATGCAGGATGAAATGATAGATGCCAGGCACACAGAGAAGCTCTGAGTGTGAGGCAGCTGATAATGTGTGGCCTGTCTGTAATTTTGTCAACACTTTATTTAGAGTTGAGGAGGAGAGAGGAGTCACCCCTACGGAGATGGAAGCAAAATTAATAGCTGGGAGGCATTTTTTCCTAAAGGTGCTTACAGTGAGTATTTCATACCACTCAGCCTCTGACCATAGTGCTATTGCTGTTACATTTCCAGGCAGTGCTGCCCGCCTGTGAGCTGCTCTGGCAGTGTTCTGTCCACTTCAGCTGTCATCATAGTCACCCAAAATTGTTCAGTGACAACCTGCAGGAACTGCTTCTGCAGGGTCACTTCGTGGCCTTTTGGTAGAGGAAAGAGTGCCCCTTTCGCTGAACTCTTGTTCATTGTGGCTCATTTGCTTTCTGATGCTCCTGCTGTGGTGACTCATCTGACCCTGGCCATCAACCTTTGTGCTTTGTTTTGAAATGTGAACTCAGTGGTGGCAGGAGGACCTGCCGGATGTGTCAGTCAGTGGCAGCAAGAGGCTCTTTGTACAACTGCCTCAAGGAAAGAACTGTAAAGAGCCCACTGAACTTCTAGGGGAGAGGGGGGTGCTGAAATCTGTTGGCTCTTTGTCTCTGGTGTGGGCACTAGGGAAGCACAGGAGCCTGTGTGGGGCTGCCGTGCCTGTGGAAGTGTTGGACACAGCACATCTCGTGTTGAAGTCCCCACAAGCTCGGTATTCTGCACAATACCACCTTGGTAGGCCTGCCAGTTTGATTTAATGGGCTGCAATTATTTTAGAAGCTTGGCAAACAGATTGTTACTTATATAAGCAAATAATGCACTTGACCTACTTATGTTAACTGTAAATAGAAGATAGGCATTGCTGTGGATCTGAAAAATGAAGAGTCTCATATCTCTGGATAAATTATTCAAGTCTTTGCTTATAGTAATTGCTAGTGTTCTGGTCTGGTTGTTTGTGAACCAAAACAACAAATCAAGTGAGCAAATATAGACTATTTTTCTAGATAAATAAAGCAGGTGAGTTGAACTTACTGTTTCATTTAGCATTTGTTCTTTCTCTAGCTTAATTTCCTTCTTTACCATTTCCCCAGTAAACAATGTTGGAGTCCACTATTTGGGTGCATGTCCTGGTTTTAGAAATCCCCCAGAGCTGGGAAGTCTTGCAGAGATTTGTTTCATTCAGTGTGTCTGTGAGGACTGAGTCAGAAAGCCTGTGTGCTGTACCCTCTCCAAAAAGTTCATGAAAGTTCAGCAAATGATTTCCCACATGGTTGCCCTCAGCTGTCACAGCCAGTAACCAATAGCAGTGTTGTTCCTGTGAAGCCAGGAGCTGCATTCAGACTGGAGTCTGCCTCTGTTTACAGGAGCTGATACCCCAGCTGTACCCCAGGGGCCTTCAGTGCCTTTGGGCAGCAGGTAACATAGGAATAAGCAACTCACCCCTCAAAGGCTCACTGGTATCTGTGGTGTCCTCTACACACCAAGCTCATGTGATGTACGTGTCTAATGCGTGTATTAATGGGACTCAGCTCCTCACACACCCCCAGAAGCTTCCCTTTCTGGACAGAGGAGAGATCTTTTCTTTCTACAGAAATGTTGCTGCATTTGCAACCATCCCATGGCACAACCTGTAGAAACTCAGAGCAAATACAGAGCCTCACCATCTTCTGTGTGATATTCAGGGAAAAGCTACAGGGTAGCTGCAGAGAGGGAGAAGGGGCAGCTAGTGCAGGTGACAGCTCCACAAGAACTGCACCACAGCAAAAATGCTGGTTTGGGGAGTGGAGAGGGCTGGTATAACCCATCATTCTCTGTGTGAAATGCAGTCAGTTTGTGGGGAGCTATAAGAATAGAGAAATAGCAGTTAATTTACAGTAAACCAGCAAACTCTTCAGGCTTCATTTTCACAATGGTAGTCAAGACTCCATAAATGCTGCTATAAACTAGAAGGGCTTTACTGATGTTTTTGCTCTGTGGCTGTTTTACTGTACTCTGCAGTGAACATGTTTAACCCCTCAGTGCTTCAGCTCTATATAGGTTCCTGCATGAGAGACACCAACAAACAAGCACATAGACTTCATAAATTAGTCTGCATGCATGATTCAGTAGTTCTGTTTGTACACTCTTCTCTAATGATGCTGGTGATAGAGAAATTTCCATACCAATTGCCTTTCTCTATCTAGAATTCCTTCAGAGTATATAGAGTTACAGAAATTTTTATTGTCACTGTAACTCTGGTTGCAAAATCTGGTTTGCATATTGCAGGTTTCAGAATGAACCAGAACTTTGAAAATACTCATTGCATGTGTGGGCAGCGTGAGGATCTTTCCCCAGTAATCCTCCCACCTATCTGTCCTCAGAGCCTCTTCCACTGGAACTTCTATAACTTAAACCCACATAATACCAGAGATCTGGCCCCTTGTGTCTGGTTACATTAGTTCAAGAATATTTTTCTAGGTGGGTACCTAGAGAGTATCCATCAGAGGGTACTCAGAGAGTAACCTAAAAGAAGTTACTAAGAGATTTTCGTTTGCCTCCATTTGCACTCAGCACATCAGTTTTCCTGTAAAAGGAGGATGATTCAAATTGACTATTCTTTCCTTAATTATCCAAAGCCTTGCTTTTTCTGCCTTTCTAGGCCTGTGCCAACTGACAGTAACTTTTAGCCTCAGTGAATAGTACAGAACAGCTTGATTGCAAATAACTTGTAATTATTTCTCAAATACTCTTTTCTTTTTTTTTTCTTTGGCTGTTCAATGTTATCTGGAAAAATCAGGGTCATCAGTTACTCATTCTTTAAAAATACTAGGATGTGAAGTTCAAAATATAGGAGAGCACAAGGCTGGGCATTCAGGAGGAGACATTCACTTTGTAAATTTTTGTAAGTTTTTGGAGACTTTTTCACTGTAGGAAAGGACAGTAGGCCAGGTAGATGTACAGAGAAGTGAGGGCTGTGGAGGAGAAAATCTGGAAGTCAGTCTGCTCTGGAATGAGGCAGTTTGGGTTGGGACTCTCTGCACCATGCTGATACTCCAAAGGTTTTGACACATCCTGGCACCTCTGGGTCTGCCCTTGTCTCGATGCCGCAGAGCAAAGGACCGGCAGCCCCTGCTGTGCTGGGAGGAGGCTCTGGCAGCAAGGCACTGGTGCCCTAGGCTGGTTTTTGGGAGTCCCAGGAAGGTGTGGCAACCTTGGCACACACAGAGTGCAAGGGGCTGTGGTGTAGGGGCTGGGAGTTCAGTTTTGTGGCCCAGATACCCAGCCCTGAGATGACCCTGGCAGCAGAATGTCTCCAGCCACGGTGCCTGTCATCTGCAGTGTTGGTACTGCTGGAGTAATGCACAGCTGGATTCAACTGCAGGCCCCGATTCTGCTCTCTGTTGTACTGATGTTTAATTCTGGAGTATCACTCCCAGAGCCGCTAGCTCTCCACCACTTTGAATTAGAGCAGAAATCAATCATTTTAAAAGCCAAAAGAAGTCTTAGCCAAAATAAAGGGACCTGAATACTTTTGAGGAAGTCTCCTTAATCATAGCCTTGAGACATACAAGTAGCATGTCAGTATTATTTTATGATACTGACTTTTAGTCCTTTCATTTTCTGTATAGTTTTGTCCTCTTTAAATGCCCAAATAATTTCTAGTAAGAGCTAATAGATTCAGGAGGGGGAAGAAATATGTATTGCTTGAAACCATTGTGCTTAAACCACCTATTGCCTGTTTGAATTAATCTGATGGTTCTTTTATTCCTTCCACGTGCTTCCCCTCTTTTACAGCATCTTTTAGGAAAGGAGGAGGTAACCTGCAGGGACAGGCCTGGTGTCCATGAGGACAATGCTATTTTGAGATCCAGTTTTTTTCCTGAGAGAAATACATTCTCTGATGTTATCTCAAACTACTGATGATGTTTCAATAATCACTTGCTAAGATGCATCTTTGAGTGTATATTTTATGGCTGTTCACAGTGTAGGAACATTTGCCTTCAAATATTTCTTGAAGAGGAAAAGATGTATGTTCAACACTGTAACAACTATATTTAATTTTTTTTGTTTTCTACTGTTGCTTTCCAAGGATAGGAAGCCCTGTGCAAGTTTTGATATAAACAAAAAAATTAAAATAAAACCCTTGTGTAAAAAACCTTAGAGCCTCACCTGGCAAAAGAGAAGTATTGAAAGGTGGCATTAAGGGGTAAAATGGCAAGTGAGGCCGTGTGGCCTGTGAAAAGAGATGAATTAAACTCAGGTCTCTTGAGTGCCAATCTTTTGCACAGTTCAGAGGACTGTGCCTTTTTAAATTCAGTTTTGCTAAGAATATTCAAACTTCATCTACAGAGATAATGAAATCTAACCCAATATATGCACCCACTGGTGCACAAGTGCACTGAAGATCCTGTGCAACTCGGAGTAACCCCACTGGCTTTAATGAAATGAACTGCTTGTTCGTAGTGTTGGACTTGCACATATACATATAGGCTCTTTACTACCCCAGAGCTGGATGTTCTCTTTAGAATTATGCGATCTAAATCAGAATCTGCGCATCTGTGATTCAGTATCCAGCACACTCAGGGTTTAATTAAAGAAATTCTATTTCCTTTCACTCCTGGAGGCTCTTTTTGATAGAGGTACCCCCCAAAATAAAGCAAGATTAATTCCTCCTGCATTTAAAGTAACATTTTTAAGAATTTTAAAAACTTTTAGGCCCCAAATCATTCCTTCATTGAATCTATAGCCTCTTGTAGAAATTGAAAGGGAGGAATTTTCTGGTTACATATGGTTTTATTCTCTTTATTACAGTGAACACCACAATTCACTAGATTGGTCTGTGAAATGCAAAAGCTGGAAAATACCCAAAGGACAATATAAAATGACAAAATTAATTTTAATTTTTAGATGTTGTCACTCACTCCTTATACCGTGAGCAAATAATAAAGAACAATCTGACAACACATTTTCATATTTCAGTCTCTCCTTAAAGAATAAAAAAATACTTCAGAAGGATAATACTAGAAGCATTCTGTATTTCCAAAATCAACTATGAAAGGCAGATTATCTGGGCATGTCTGAAAGCTATGCATAACCTTTGCGCTACAAATATCTCATTTCAAAAATGTCATGTTCTCCTTCTTCAGTAGGGCTCCCATGAGGCTATTTTAAGCACTGTGCTTCTTGCTTTGAGATGAGAACTGGAGTTACTAGAGCTGCATCTCTTGTTTCCCCGTAAAGTTTGTTAGAGCCAGATGATTGCTTGGAAGGAGTGCCCTACTAAACATGGAGAGTTCCTGCCCAAGCAGTGGGAACTCCGGGGAGTTCACTTTTGTTTGCAAAGATCGTTGTGCCTCCAGTTTATCAGCTGTGGTAGTTTGGGTGGTTCTGATGCAAGCAAGGAGGTGCTGGCACAGCATTCCAAGCTCCCACAGCTGGGGCAGCTCCTGTGGGGACAGAGGACCATGGAGCAGGTGCTGAGCATTGTTCCCTGAACACCTCCCATGTGCTCAGACTCCTCACAGGCCTGGTGCTGCCTTATGTTTGTGTGTGTCTGTAATAGAAGCACTCACAAGAGGTTTGTGGTGCGCTTTGACATGGATGTTTGAGGGAAGTTGCACCTGGCGGGGAAAGAAAGAGTTTTCACTTTAGTTTCTTCCACTTAGCTTTGGATCAGGACCCGTGTGCTCTCATGTACAAGTGGCAGAGTCTCAACACAAGTTACTGGCAACACTTTCATCAAGGACATAGTAATTCATGTTGAAAAGCACTTAATTACTCCATGTTTGGAGCAGACAACACGGCAGTATGTGTATCACCAATATACCAGCGTGGTTTGCTTTTCATAGAAGTTTATGTTCCCAGCAGGCACTGAATGCTTTTTCTGCCTGATAAATGTCAAGTACTTTAAGCAATCTTGCCTGTTCCTCTCTGGAGATTGCCAAATAATTTCCTTTCATTGGGTGTGGGATCTTGCCAGGGCTTCTGCATTCATGCACATCTATCCCTGCCAAATGTTGGTGAGACAGGAACTGCACAAATACTCCCTGCTCCTTTCATTAGCCTTGCACAGCTCTGTTTAGCTGCAGGATTCCTGTTACTTTTCCCTGTTATTCTGGGCTGGAGTGGTAGTTCATGATTCATATTCCATTAACAGGTGTGCTGTAGAGTTCGGCCCTTGCCATGGAGCTGTTTTTCAGAGTAGAAACCTCTATTAAATAAATGTGTCTTGCACCATAGCCTTCTTAAAGATAATTCAGTTTGCCTCCTGAGTGCCCTCCTGCAGCTGAGGGAGTTCCCAGTAGATGTGAACAGTTCCTCTGTCCCCAGTAATGATAAAAAGCTTTCTTTGTTATGTATTCTATCCGTTTGCCTGTGTATTTTCTCCAGGAAGTCTTATAGTAGCAAATATTCATGCTCTGTGCAGCATATAGAAGGTGCCTTTTTACCTTTTAAGGTTTGTAAAATATATAAACAATTTAGCTTAAAATTTTAGTTTGAAATGTCCAATTTTGCAAGAAGGGAAAAAGATCTCAGTAACACACCACCTCCTGGAAATAAATGGTTTAGTAAAATAAACTACAGCAGAGGAAAAATGCTTTAGATGGCAAATGGAAAGTAAATTCACCTTGTCATGTTTTACTCTGTCTCATAGAGCAAGACTGGGTCATTTGACCTTTTTGTTGATAATGCCACCAATAAATTCTAGGCTAATGCTACATATCACACAATGGCAGATGAGGCTCTGTGTGTCATTGTGGTACTTAATTTCAACCCATGCAAAAATACAAGACTAGATGGCAGAATGTCAATCGTTTTTCCTTGACATTTCTCACTTCCTCGTTTGTAATGTAATAACCTGTGGATAACGGGAACCCCAACACCTAAGGACAGGTTTAGCAGAACATCTTCAGTTGGATAAAAATTGTGAAAATAGAATGAGGGAAGAGGAAAACATGATTTTTCTAGCAGTATAAAAACACAGTACTTGTGACCACTTTTGGGTATTTTTAGAAAAAATAGCAGTTTACAGCCTTGAGTGACCACAGCACAAGAGCAACTCAGCTTTTCATTATTTTGTCCATCATTAACGTCCATTCAGATAAAGACATCAAAGAATAGGGTTGTGGCTGTAAGACAGAGCACATTCCCAGCGTGACACCTGTGGCACAGAAGATGTAAAAGGCAGCACTGGGAACAGGGATCTGAGGAAGCAGAGGAGCAGGAAATGTTCCTTTCTCAGGTATCCGTTAGTTATGGCAGCCTGATGCACAGGGAACTGAAGACTGTGAGAAGCCTCTGTATACAAAATACACAATTTTCAAATGCAGCTAAAGTAAAGTTCAGGTCCTGTACAACATGTTCACAAATGATCAGGCAGTTTGTGCCAGTTTCATTGACTGTCTTCATTTTAATGACAGCAATCTGACTAAGATTGCTTTTGACAGGGTTGTAAATCAGATTAACAGAGGTTGGAGAGAAGACTGAGATCAAGTTTATGCTAGTAGAATATACACAAACATAATATACAAATAAGAGACTAAACAGAAATGTAATAGTGATTGAGCTGGAAGCAGGCAAGAAGAATCTGCTAGTATTGTCAAACACTTCACAAGTAATATTTTCTGCAAAGCCCAAATGATTCTGGTAGCCTACATCTTATTCCCAAAAGTCTAGCCTAATACAGTCAAGAAAATTAATTTGGGTTAATTAAAAAGACAAATTTAAAATGCATTAGGATATACCCACATAGTGAAAAACTATCAAGCTACCAAACACTCTTATCTGTGGTAGCTTTTGCATGTCCCTAGCCTGCTGCAAAGTGGAACACGTTAATTGGAACCATCATGAAAGTATAATAAAATTTTTTGAGTCTTTTTTTTTTCTTTTAATTCTGGCAAGATTTCTTTTGCTTTTTGCTTTGTTGTACCTTAGTTATGTGTTAAGCTAAACCAAATGCTGCTGACAAAGAGTAGTCTCATTTCTTTGTATACATACACATTCACAGCTCCTTATTCCTGAACAAAACTTGTTTATAATCTGCTATGCCTTGTGGGAATTGAACAGAAGTTATTTAGCAGATCAAAGCAAAAGTGTGACAAAGTGATAACACTCTCTGAATCCTCCTCTGATAGTGACCAAATCACGTTAGTAAGGTGCTTTAATGCAGATGTCTTCCAGCTCAGAGCCAGCGTCCTCCCAGACTCAAAATTCTGTCTTTGAGCTGGCAGAGCACTGCCTCACTGCTGGCTTTTGGAATATGTTTAAGGCTGTTTCTAAAAGAGGGGGTTCAACTCCATGAGTGCTGCCTGCCTGGTTTAATGTCAGACCTCTGCTGGCTGTTTACTGATGGGTCAGCAGAAGGTGTCTGGAAATTTCTATGGGCATTGAGTTCAAAGTGGCAGATATGCAGTAGTGAATTACAAATAGCAACAAAATTTGGAAAGGCAGGAAACCTGGCCACTAGTTTAGTTTTGTGTGTTTGTTTGTTTGCTTGCTTGCTTGCTTGCTTGAACTGGGGAACTTACCAATGAGATACCAATTACCTTCTAGAAATATAAACTAGGTTTAGTGTATATGATAAATTTTGTTTCTGAACAAGTTTGTTGAGTCTGCTTAGGATAAAAACTGACTTCACTTAAACATTTAATGAGGCATTTTATTAACCCTAACATTTAATGAGATGTTTTATTAGCTCTTTATGCAAAGTGAACAAAATGCAATTTGCATGAGTTTCTTTATTGTTTAATTCATAAAGGATCATTTCCAAGAAACCCTTGACCTCTCATTTCAAATGAATTTCATCTCAGTGTTTTGATTTATAATTTCAAAGACAAGGTTTCTGTAAGTAACCTGTGTGGAAAGGATTCGAATCTCTGAGATACTATGTTATTTCTTCACTTCACAGAAGTCTCATTAACAATAGAATAGAGTCCAGATAAATCACTAGGATTATCTCAACAGCAGATTTTACAGCTTGTGTATGAGTATTTTCTTTCTCAGTTAGTGCTGAGACAATTGTTGTGCTTCATGCAAGAAGTTACTATAAATAAAAAGGTCTTGATTCATCACTTTGTCACTGCAGAGTTATATCATTATTCTAGTATGAAAGTCCAGCATCTTAACTGTTCTCTTGGAGCCAAAAGGAGTTCATTTTGATACTTAGTGTTATGTGATTGGCAACTCTTTGGGTCTTTAAAATTCCACAGTGATATTTGAAAAGCATAATATTTAAAAATGGAAAGTCCCCTGTCCCGAAGAGTTTGGGAAAGAACAGATGTCTCGGAGGAAGGGAAGTGCTCACTAGTTACTTAATCCTGGAGTGTTGGAGCATTCTGGGGGAAGTCTAGGAGTGTTTTGAATCGAGTGTTATTTTTATAGTGTTCTATTGATATAATACAGAGAAAACCAGGAACAAGCTGGTCCCAGGAAATCCATTCCAGAATTATGACACTGTAACAGAGACCCTATGGTTGACAAAGTGTGTTACAGGCTTCTGACTAGTTCATGTTTTGTTCTGTTTTCAGTGTCAGCCAAACCAAGACCTCATAGTGATGAGTACACAAAGAAGATTCCACCTCCTAAGCCGAAACGAAACCCAAACACTCAGCTAAGCACATCTTTTGATGAAACATATATCAAAAAGCATGGCCCTATGAAGACAACACTCACTAGGGATGCCTCGCTCTCGCAGGTCAGCAGTCCTGCTCCAGACACAGAGGAAGAAGAGCCTGTTTATATTGAAATGGTTGGGAATATTCTCAGAGACTTCAAAAAAGATGAGGATGACCAAAGCGAAGCAGTCTATGAGGAGATGAAATACCCTATATTTGATGATGTAGGCCAAGATTCAAAATGTCAATGTGAATATGACCATCACACTTGTTCTTCTCAGTGTGCTACTCCCACAGTGCCTGACCTAGATTTCACCAAGTCTTCAGTGCCATCTACTCCCAAGGGCTTGCTTTGTGACATACCCCCGCCATTTCCAAACCTGCTTTCTCACAGACCTCCACTGCTGGTGTTCCCACCAGCACCAGTGCAGTGTTCCCCGAATTCTGACGAATCTCCTCTAACTCCACTAGAGGTCACAAAGCTTCCCGTTTTAGAAAATGTGTCTTACATCAAACAGCAAGCTGGAGCTTCTCCATCTTCACTGCCACCTCATACACCAGGTCATCAGAAACTGGAGAAAGACCAGACAGTATCTCATGGAACTAGCACCTCTGGGCACACCTCCTCACCTCCTCATCCTTCTACCTTATACAGAACACAGTCTCCACACGGTTATCCTAAAAGTCACTCTGCCTCACCTTCTCCTGTCAGTATGGGTAGGTCTCTTACCCCCTTAAGCCTCAAAAGACCTCCACCTTATGACTCTGTACATTCAGGAAGTCTCTCAAGAAGCTCTCCATCAGTGCCTCATTCTACAGCCAGAAACACATTGCAAGAAGGAGGAAAGATGGTCAGTGTCTCGGTCAGCACCTACGGGTCCTCATCTCAGAGCAGTTCCCGTTCTCGGACACCCACCAGTCCTCTGGAGGAACTAACCAGCCTCTTCACCTCAGGACGAAGTCTCCTGAGGAAATCCTCCAGTGGCAGAAGATCTAAGGAACCTGCAGAAAGTAAGTCCTTGATGTAATTTTTCCTCATTCTTCTTTATATAATAATAACTGCCACTGTACTTTACTAAATCAAATGTTTGCAAAAATTAAATATCTTAGAAGTCTGAATTCCTCATATAAATGTCTTGTAATGAAAAGAAAAATTTTTATTTCTGAAATTGCCCTGGTCTTCATAGTGTTATATTTTTAAGGTTTTTAAGTATGCATACTGCACTGCAGAAGTACAATTCATGGCTTGGTCTTGCAAAAAGAGTCAGTTTTCATTAATTTTTCCACAGCTGTAAAGGTTCCATGTGAGTTGGGATCTTCCCACCATGTCACATCCTTTCTTTCTTGATGGATGCTAAGACAATCTAAGCAGCTTGTAGCAAAATAACCAAACAGCAGCTGTGGAGGGTTATTTGCAAAGATCCACTGTTTGCCCTTAACTTTGCCAGAAATCCTGGAAAATATGATGGCAACCAGAGGAACCAGGTTAACCTTGGTTAAGCCTTGGGCAAAGGTTAAGGTCAATGATCTTGGAGGTCTTTTCCAACCTAAATGATTCTGTGATTCTGTGTAAACCATTCCTCTCCTTCCATGCTGTGCCATGGAATATCTTTCAGCTGGACTGGTGTGACCTAGCGGGGAGGTTGTGCTGTGCATTGATCTGAAAACCAACACGCCCTATAATGCACATAACCTATAAGCCCATACAGGAAGAAAAGCACAGAAGGAGGCTGTGCAGGAAAACCTGAAGCCAATATTGACTTGTCATATGCTGTGTCATAAAATCAATGTTCCATATGCATTCGGGTTTACACCATGTACACCATGTACTTCTGAGCTAGTGAAATATGGAAACTACTTTTGAAATCAACAGGAGTCACATGTGTGAAAGCAGAACCTGGCACCAGTATTTCTGTTGCAGAAATGTTCCTGTTCAGTGGGTGTCCTGCAGTGGAAGGTCGTTCTAACACCTCCTGTCTCAGTGCAAAGCAGACTTGGGATGCTTTCTCCTCCACTTAAGTAAAAGCTGTTTATGACTTTGAATTCTTGACACCTGCCTAATGGAAAAGCTGTCTTTGGAGAGCAGCTGGTCTCATGTTTGTGTAGGTACTATATTATGGTTATTGACAGCTCTAACATATTCAATATGGTATGATAAACTGGGCTGGTTTATACCTGATAAAAGAGAGTGTTCTGGTTTCCAGGCTACTGTATCACTACGGAAGGGAAGTGAATTCCACACTGCATTTCTGGTTGTGTTTGTGCCACTCCGTTACGTCACTCATTGCAGTGTGGTCACAGCACTTTGGGCCATGCTCAGGGTGCTCAGCAGGACCCCCCACTCTGGGTTTCTATGGGCAAAGCTGTGTGCCTCTCACCCCTGCAGCCAAGTGAGGACATGCCTGTGTGTAAGAATGGAGAAGCTTGGTGGCAATGGGTTGGGTTGGCCAACAACACATTCCTGCTGACTCATGGACTCCACTTCTCCAGCCTTGGTATTATTCTTATTTATCTCTGTGCACATCAGGAATAACGACTCTGCAGTCAGAAGGTGAAGGTGAGAATAGAGTTAGCAAGATACTGAGAATATTAGTTGGTGCAGCAGTTTGCTTAATTTGCCTTTAGCTTTTCATGGGCTGCAGTCATTAATCCTGTTTTATGAAAGTCTCAGCTCCATGATTCAGTAGGGTTTCATTAATTGATTGCAGTAGTAAAAATACAGTAACACCGGATTTGTGTGCTGGATGAAAGCAAGTTTGTATCTAAAAGGTAAGATGATACTTGTAATTGGGAACAATTATGAGGGATGTGATGTGACATTTATAAATAATTTCAGTGAAGTGCTAGGGAGATTTTGGCAGGTAATACTGAACATTATTAAACATGCTTCTCATTCAGAAGTGATCAGAAATGCACTGTAAACCCCATGCTACACCAGATCTACCCAGTGAGGTTTGTACGCTCACCAATGTAAGCAAGTTTGGAACCTGGAGAAATTCCTGCCATGACTATTGCAAGTCCTGGGAAATTTCAGCATATGTGTGCTGCTGTCTCATACCTATCTCCAGAATATGTTTTTTATATTCTACTTGACTGAAATTGAATGAAAAACTTTCAAAGGACTTTTCACTGATAAATTTAAACTAAATCTTGCCCTGCAGATCTGTACTGAAAACAGCTCTGTTGGCCTCTCAAGGAGCATTCTCTTTGCTCCTTAGGAAGGAGAAATGTGCTCCTTATTGCCCAAAAATGGTAAGAAAAAGAAAGATATGAAATTGAAATTGTGTTCATTTACTTTAAGAAAAACACATTCATGTTATAAATAGACACCACTGGTGAAAAGACTCTGGAGTGCAGCTGTGTTGAGTAAATGAACAGACTGCCCATCTAATCCGATTGTAATTTGTCTGGTATTTACAGTATGACTAAATCCTGTGGGATTACTGCCCTGAGCAAGAATCAGGTTTGTGTTCAGATATTGCAGAGGTACTCTAAGATTTAGAGAAAACACATACAGGTCTGTCATTTTATGTCTTGCAATTCTATATTGAAATGATCCACCATAAAGAGTCTAAATTGGGAGATTTGAACATGGCATTTGACTGGACTGCCACATTTACATGTCATGATTTACATGGTGATGGACAGGGGAGGCTGGGCTACTCATCTGATATGTTAAAGAAGCCGTGCTCCTGCAAATCACTCTGGAAGCCTAAGGCACTCACACCCCTCTGGTTTGTTTGTTTGAAGCAGTGGGAGAGCAAACACACAGTGGGGCTAACTGGGACTGCCCCCTCAGGGTGATTTGTTCTCAGCATACAGAAAGGTTTCCAGAATCTAGAGGATAATAAAAACAAAAAAAGGAAGGTATATGACTATTACAAAGCCATGCTAGGAAATTAAGAATATTTGCTCCTAAAATATAAAATTATTCAGACCACATCTCAAGGAACTTTCTCATTGAACCTTCCAAGACTCTGCCCCTGTGACTTGTCTGAAGTTCTCCCTACCATATGCTAGTATGAAAAGAAAGCACAATACTAAATTTTATGTTCAGCTGAGTCTATTTGGAAAATATTTCAGCAATTACAGAGATAATTGTCTCATTTTTATGGTTACTGCAACTGACTTTGTGAAAATTTGGCATCTATTTCCAAACTCCAAATGTATTTTCTGGCTTTTAATTTGTGTCATTTTTGAGTGGGGTTTTTTTTCTTTTTTTTTTTTTTTTTTTTTTTTTTTTTTTTTTTTGTTTTTGTTTTGGTTTTGGGTTTTTTTTGAGGAGGAGGTGGAGGAGGAGGTGGGACTACACAAAAATTATTTCCAGTCAAAAGCTTTAGTATACAAGTAAAGCTGCCCTTTTAGCTTTTCTGTATTATTTTCTTCACTTCTCTGCCATTTTCCCATTTTTATCCCCCTCCATTTTATTTCTTTAAGGGTCATTTGCATTATCGAGAAATTGGGATGTCAGTGATATGAGGGAGTCTGTCACCTCAGGACCATGTTTTCTGAGGATATGAGCTTCGATTGAAGCTCCAAACGTTGCTGAACACGCTCAGCATCCACTGGCTGCAGCTGTGATGTGCAAATCTGGATTTTATAAGCAGCTCACTTATTGTCCTGTTTTCTAAAAACCCTCTTGTATGCTGTTAACATCTTAAATATGCATTACAGCACAATTATGAAAGTGGGGAGAAAAGAACAAAGAAAAGTAAATTGTAAGGCCAAATCAGAAATGAAAAAGAGTTGGTGGAACATTATGGAAAAAAGACAACCCTACAGAAAACTGAAGAAAGGTGTAGAACATGAAGAATGTGAAAGAGCTGAAAAGATAGATATTACTAATTGTCACTGACTGTTCCTTAATCCTTCCTGGTTTTGTGTGGGGTAATATGGCAGTGTGCCATAACACTTGGCAGACCCCTGTGGAATGCAATGTCAGTCCTCAGAGGTTAGAGGGAAACAGTTTAAAGGGTACCAACACTGCCAGGTGTCCTTGGGCTGCTGCACTGTGCCCTCTTCTGATGCAGCTGGAAGGTGTTTTAAGTATGGCCACTCAACCCAGCTGAGTGAAACCACACAGCCCCTTTGTTTTCACTGTGCACACTGAGTGTGTCACCCGTGTCCTTCAGTAAAGAGGGATTTATGGAGGGAAAGAAATGATCTTAGGATTTTCTGGAGCTGTATTTGGTGCTTCTGTCATTTCTGCACCATAGAAACACGCTGTACTCCATGAGAAACTAGCACTGGAGTCATGTGCCTGAAGGCGTCCCCACATCCTACAGAGCAGAACAGAGGCTGCTGTGCATCTGCACTGCACTGGCTTTCAGGCTGTGTGTGGCACCAAGGCTTTCTTTGTGAGATGGTCCTGTAAATCCTTGTCAGGACCAGCCTTTCTTTCTGTTTATTGATTGTTTTGATTTGTTAAGGCTTCCGTTGCCTCACAGTTTCCTGGGAACTTCATGCCAGTTCTGAGCGATTATTGCAAACATTCACCCTAATGAACTGCACAAGAGAGCAGTGACCTCAGCTGTGTGCCCTGACTCTGGATGAGCACAAGGTGTGAGACCAAAACAGGTGATGCACAGCAGCTCAGGGTTTTCTTTCCTAAGCTGCTCTGCAGGGCTTCAGAGCTGCTTTGGTTTTTGCTGATGTGGAGTTTCACTCTTCAGCTTCTAGTTACATATAGGGAGGAAATTTGTGAGTGTGCTACTTTGAAAAATTAGTTATAGTGATTGAAAATTGGGATAATTATTAACATTTCCTGTTCCTGGCTGGTACCCACTGAGTTAAGAATCTAAACATATCAAATAGTGTGAGGAGAAGAGCTCAAGTAGCTCAGTTAAAAAAGAGCTCAGGCTGATTTCAGGTGGCTGAGACTTAGAGTAGAAATTTTTTTTTTTTTTTTTTAATGTTGCTGCTGCTTTCCAGGAAGCTAGAAATCCCAGAGAAGTATTGGATGTCCCATCCCTGCCAGTGTTCAAGGCTGAGCAACCTGATCTAGTGAATGACATCCCTGCCCACGGCAGGGAGGTTGAAACTAGACGTTCTTTAAGGTCCCTTCTAACCTAGGCCATTCTATGTTTCTCAGTCAGCTTTGGGTTCCTTGTTAGGTAGAACAGTGTGATGGAGAACAGAGTTTGGGAGATGCATCAAGTGAAAATTCACCCCACGTGGGCCCATTTAACCTCTATTTTCATGCATTAAGTCCAGAATGAGGGACATGGGGCAGAATCTCAGTTTATGTATTTCTAACAGTTAGGATGAGAAATATTGGCCTAAGGAGGGTGGGATTGGGATGGCATTGTGTGCATACCTTTTCATTTGTATACCTGTTCAGCCTTTGAAGAGGAAAAGCTTGCCTGCAGGAAGAGGCTGGCCATAAAAACCACTACAGATATTTCATTACATCCATTGCTCAACCTCTGCACAGCTGAGTCAGCATTAGAGACTAAAATTTGAATGCCTACCTCATTTCTAACCTCTAGGTTAATTGTTTTCCATACTTTTATCTAAAGGGATGTCAGCCTAATTCTCTGTCCCTTTTCTTCATTGTAGCAATTGATTCTATGCAGTATGAATGTTATATTCAGTTTAACGAGACAGCAACAGCTTTTCAGAAATAATACTACATAAATGAAGCTATTCCTGAGCCTTTGAGCCAGAGGTGTGCTGACTTCTCCATCACTGGAGAAGCATCCATTTCCCTAATAGTAAGGTTTTGTAATCTGATGAGCCATGATATGTGTGGGATTAAATGAGGTGATCAAAACAGTCACATCTCATTTGACAGTCCTGAAAGTAGGTCTGAAAGCAAACACTTAGTGGGAGCAGGGGAAAGTGTCAGAGGAAAAGGTAAAGAGAACATGAGCTTTGAAGAGAATGACACTCGTCCACCCCTGGAAGGATATGATCTTACCACAGTTAACTCCATTTAGTTAAACCCCAAGAGGGCAATGTTGCTACATCTATTCTGATCTACCAAGATAACAGCAAGCCAAGGAGTTGCAGCATCAGAAATACTTTCTTCAGGTGCGCACTTGTGAGTGGTATTTGGGGCAAGAGCTGTGGACACCTGCACCCACAAAGGTCATGATGTGCCCGGCCTGCCAGGGTCACTTGGGCCTCTACAGCTCTGTCCTTCCCTAAGGGACATATCTGTTGGGGGCTGTGCCATGTTGTGGGACAGCACTGAAAATGCCTGAAGGGTACACATGGGAATAACCACACACGGTCAGCATCCTTCAGGAGCCAAGTTTCTGGGTAAAAACAATATTCACTTTGCAGTTCAGTGGTCTTGAGTGCTCCTTCAGCCATGCCTGCTGTTGTCCTTCCTCAGCAGTCCCTAGATCCCTAGCAAAGGGAGGTGTGCACTGGACTAAGTATTTTGGGCTGGATCAGCTAATCCGGCCAGTTAGAGGCTCTTGTTAAAGCTACCATGGGCTCCCCAATTAGCAACTGCAGACAATAATTGGAAAGAAAAATCCTAACGTATCAGCAAAGGCTTTCAGCTAAGCCCACAAAAAGCAGGAAAACGGCATTTCAAACAAACAAACCTGGGCTTGTTTGTTGCGGTCTGTAGTTTCTGCGTTGGCACGGCAAGCCGCAACCTTCCCGGAGAGCGCTGCATCGGGGAGAGAGCGGCTGTTCCGCTTCCCGGAGCCCTCCCGGGCGGCCCCGAGCCCTTGCTCCGGCTGGCTGTCAGCTCCACAACACGGCAGCGATAAAGGAGGCGAGAAGGCTCTCCGCATGGGGACCAGAGGGCTTTAATCACATGGTAATGACCAGCTTCCCAGAGGCAGAGAGGCCACGTTGTAGCCCGTTTTGGGTTTTATGGGGAGACGAGGGGGGCGGGGAGACCACGTGGACTACTGCTCTCAGGGTGCAGGGGCGGCACATGGGCAGAGTTGGGGTACCAGAACCAATGGGAAAAACCCAAGGGAGTGGCCAGGACCAGGGGCAGGGAAGGGCAGAAACCCAGCAGGAGAAGGAGTGGGGAAACACAGCACCACGCTTGTTTACGGTAAGGGGGAAGGAGTGAGCTGCAGAGCAAAGGTACAAAGCGGAGATGGGCGGAAGCACCCACGGCAGCCCTGTGGCACCTTGCACATCCCTGCGTGATAATTCCATGCCACATCTCCACCATCACTGCCCCATTTTGCTTTGCACTCCAGCAATTCCATTCTTTCTTGGCATCAGGGGTAATACCAGGTTTAAGAACTTGTTTCCAATGGATAAATCAATGGACACCTGTTCCTTGATTTAAATGCATGCTATGTGTTTGTTGTCTTGCTGCTTTCACACAAAAGGGAGCATGGCCATTTTAAGGGCATTTAGTTGTCCAAGTCAGTGATGGTGGGATGTTCCTCCATATTTAGGATGAAGGAATGTCTTTGTTAGATGCAGTTATTAAAACAGAAAACAAGCGTTTTGAGATGATACGCAATATTTTGCTAATTGGTACCATGGCATTGTCTCCTCTTATAATTCAGCAATTTAGGCTCATCAGGAAATCAGGCCCTCCTGGGATTCTGAGGGTATGCAGAAGCATTCAAGAAGACATAATTTCATAAATAATTGCTCAGGTTTTTCTGGAAACAGCTGCTGCCACTGATTGATGTATACAGATTTATTTATTCTTTCTGTTTATATTACTTGACTGCTTGATAAAATTTCTTTTTCTGAAGAAGAAATAAAGTTGTAAGGGGTAAAAAAGAAAAGAGATAAAGCTATTCTCTCTCTGTTACATTTCAAGTAAAAGATGGTTTCAGGTAAAGAAATGAAAGATATTCTCTTTAGGTTTAACGTACAGTAAGATGTGAGATGTCTGAAAGTTTTTAAAAATAGAGGGTGAAAAATGCCTTAAATTCACTTACTGGCACCCACTTCACTGTGTTGTAAATAAGCAAAGGAACATGTGCTGCACTTAAGGATGTGGATAATGATAATAGGTTCTCAGTTTTAAGTGCCATTGATTTTCCCCACTCCCCTGAACAGAGCTTTCTAAGCCAGAGAAATATCTTGACCTTTAGACCAAATCCTCAGCATTTATAAATCACCACTTTTTATTTGAAATCGGGAGAGGTACTCCAGTTTATACCATCTGTGTCTCTGGCTTCAAGAAAATAAATGTGTCCTTTGTGACTAGAACAGCTTGTATTCAAAATGGTGCAGTGATACAGCAGGACGCTGAATTGGAGAGTTTATTGCCTTTCTGTTTCAAGCAGGACCACACAATTTATGAGCAACTTATGGGTGCTCAATCTTAATGGCAAGAAATGCTTAATCTAGTGATGTTTTCCATAAGCATATATTGGGTTCAACAAAACTGTTAAATACATTTTCTTAAAATTCCCCACCGTGTCTTTTTCAGGGAATGTGGTGTCAGTGTGGGGTATCAGGTCCTGTTGTGAAAGAACTAAGGATTAAAAAAAAAAAAGGAGGATAGGAATGGAACTACTCTGATTTAATAGAATGGTTCAGGGTTATTTATGTAGCCTCCACTCAGGAAGTTGGCGCAGACACATTGGATGAAGCCGGCTGGGCTGGCAGTGCCAGTGGCTTGAGAGGACAAGCTGCCAGCTCTTTCAGAACATCTCTTTATAACCAAGCACTGGACCTGGAAATGGATATTTTTTCTGAATTAGGAGTCAGATTTTCTTTGCATTAGGATTCTAGTGCATTTTTGTTTGTTAAGAGCTAAAAGTAAAACTAGAGATTATTAGTAGGAAGGTCTGTGTTTATTGTTAAGAACAGCATTCATAAAGCACTTTGAGCCCCATTTGACATTTTCCACAGGCAAGTGTATAGAGATAGTATTGAAGTCTCTTTCCTTAAAAGAAAACACAGAGAAGGAGATCACAGTGATCTGAAAACCACCCAGTCCACACCACCACCAAGGACTGTGAACTTTAGGATGGTGAAATATTGCACAGGTTTCAAACAGAGCAAATCATAACAGTTTCCTCAAAATTAATCATGAGAGAAAAAAAACCAGTTTTGCCAACAAAACCTGTATTTTTTTCCTTCAGTAACTGGAATATCTACATCATAGCTAGAGGAGCTCCTTGGGGTCACTGTTAAATTAAATACTTTTGCACGCCAGCTAATGCTCAGAAAACCTATTAAATGGTTTGTTGAGCTGCTGTTATTGCATCTTTACAAGGGAAAAGGTTTAAACAAATGCCTTATCTGTTCTTACTGTGACTCAGCTCTAGAACCTCAGTGGTATAAGAGAAGGTGGTGGGAACTTTGTGGGGAGTAAAGGAAGGAACAAGGTTTATTCCCTCAGTTCCAAAAACATCCAATATTTCTGACTGATTTTTCTCCTCTTTATATTTCTTGAAATGCTTTTACCTTACTGATCTGTGTAACAAATGCTGGCAATATCTTGGGATAAGTGGTTTATAGATACATTTTTAAAGAACACACTTTTTTGGCACGGCTCATTTGATTACTGCCTGAGCAAGCTCATTTATTTAAACCCCATCATTAAAGACCCAATCCAAATGTCTCTGAAGATACAGATAAGATATACTTCAGGGCATCCAATTATAAATTACTACAAGAGGGTCCTCTCCTTGTCTTAGGCTGCTGTTCCTTGCAAAATCACGCTGTACTTTGGTTTCTAGAATGTTGCAGTGAATAATATAAACACTGAGTAGTGAATAAATGCATGATACGCTGCACATTTTTCTCAATGTATTATCTAATCTACCCATAGAATTGCCGAGGTTGGAAAAGACCTTCAGGATGAGGTTCAACCTTTGACCAAACACCACCTTGCCAACCAAAACATAGGCTGTCATTTCCTTAACCTTTCCAGGGATGGTGTTTCTATCACTGCTCTGGGCAGTCTGTTCCAATATGTGACAGTGCCCTCAGTAAAGAATTTCTTCCTGATGTCCAACCTGAAGTTCTCTGGTGCAGTTTAAGGCCATTTCCTCGTTTGCTTTCATTAGTCGCCTGGGAGAAGAGATAATCTGATGAATAGTCAGGCTCTTAATGGAGGAAAGGTAGATATGCTTCCCCTGAAATTTTCTCTGAACCTTCCAAGACTCTATCAGTAACAAGACAAATCAAAGTGTTAGAAATGGTTTTATTTAGGTTATACATGTAAATGATTCAAATATCAAACTAAGAAATTGCTGGGGTGTACAAACATGCTAGGTATAGATAAGGTGAAAAGTACAGGAACATTGAGGAAATAATTGTGAGGATAATCATGCATATTAAAAAAATCAGGTTCCTTTACATTCAATTTGATGTGAAGGTGCACGCTCCTTTCACTGCTCTGAACAGAATTATCCATCCCTAATAATTATTTTATTGTTAAAACAGTAACATGCAATTAGCACTTTATCTGGCATTTAAGAATGAGTAAGGAGAACCATTGTTCTTGTAACTACTCATCTGAAAGAGAGAAGCTGTGTGTTTAATTTTGCTGAAGATGGCAATTACTTTATTTTTGTGTGTGAATTTGAATTCATGATTCAAAAAGTACCTTCTTCCAGGAAATCTGTAGCTAATTTACTGCTCCAGCAATGTTTGTGTAATTTGTATGTAGTTTGTATGTGCTGTAACACAGACAGAGAGCCTTGTGGCAGCCACGGTAGCTGCTCTGCCCACTTGCGAAGGCAATAATAGTAAGGCCTTGCAAGCACAGACATCAGCCAGAGCTGTTACAAGACCATCTGCAATTCTACTTATTTCCTCAGTATCGGAAGTCTGTGCTGGCATGGTTTCACAGTTGCTTTTCTAGCAAGAATAAAACCAGTTCACAAAATGAAACCTCTAATTAGAAACTGGGGAGGGCCTAAAATAATTAATTCTGTCGAAATGCACAGAAAGCCAGGATGACATGAAGGTTTTATCCTGTAACAGGGAGGAATCTTAAGCATTTACTTGCAGAGCAAAAATTGCCTGGGATTCTGACCCATCTAAGTTTGGCACAGAGTTTGGACAGCAATGTTAGTGTGCTTGTGCCTGGCTCTGTAGAACAGAGCAGAATTCAGATGAAGCCAGTGTTCGGAAGTGTCCGGTTTCCCTTCTACAGGTAACATGCTGCATAAAAGGAGAGAGATTGGCAGGTGTGCTCTAATAATGAAAGGAAAATTTTCTAATTCATTAATGAAGCCAATAAAAAGGAGGGCATTAATCAAAATGTTCTTCATAAAGCTAGTTAAACCATAGACAAAAATAGCCAGGAAAGAATTCATTTTCACTTCAACTTTGAAATCGGTATTTTTATGTGCACATATGAAAGAGTTTCTGTCCCCAGTTTCCACAATCCATATCCTTCACTATATCTTAATTTTCTGACTGACATTTACTACTGAATCTGGATACAAACATACACTTTAGAAGAAATTAAAGTGTTCAGATAATGGAAAAACCTTACGTTCAAGCTCCTGAAATAATTCAAAGGCCGTTTTTCAGCAGCAAACTTGACAAAAGAATGTTGACAAGTTTAATATAGTTAGGACCTCCATGAAAGAATGATGTTTTTGAAGTGAAGCTTTGAAACATAAGGTCATGAACTTTCTACAAAAACATTTTTCTTGAAATATCTCTATAGTTCAGCTCTTTTGGCTCACTCTTGCCTTCTGATTTCTTACCATACTGTGCTAGGATATGTGCAGGACCCATCAAACCATCGTGTCCTCATCCAAAGATCAAGGGTATATTTTAAGAACCTGAATAACAGAGTGAGTGTGAGGTGAAATGAACAGGGCTGAAAAGGGAAGCCTTTAAGTAAGAGTAGGTACCATCCCTTCAAATCAAATGCCAGGTAACAGTTGGGCCACCTTTTACAGCTACTGATTTCCACAGTTTCATTGCAGATTTCATTAACAGTGTTTTCTTTGATCATTATGGAGTTCAGGGTGGGCGTGGCAGTCTGTGCTTGTATGTAATGAGCGTTGCTAATTAGTCTAAGTCTAATGGCAGTGAAACCAAAGTTTCACAAGCCTGGCACACTCGGACTTTTCAAACCAGGCTTCTTCCTTCTCCAACTTAAATCCTATTTGCTGCAAACAGTAGTAGACATTGTTTATACCCACCTGCAGGTATAAAATATATGTGCACACATTTGGTTTTTTAACTGAAAGCACAGCCTGGATTATCAACAGAACTGGGTGCACAAACTATGTAAGAGAAATGTTTGCAGCTCCCCATGATCAGCTATTCCATACATTCATAGGAATCAGCATGGCTGGCTAGCCCCAGCTAATAACTGCTGGAAGGAAAACCCTTGCTCTGTTGAAGTCAATAACAGAATTCCCTTTAACTTGCTGTAATTAGGTTTTTGCCCAAAAAGGCACCGGAGGACCCAGGCTTCTGTTGAGGTTTTTGTAAGTGCAAGTCACCAATTTCCAGCATTCTGAGCTCTGAAAGGAAAATGATAAAAAAGAAAAATGCAGTGAATGTCAGATAATAAAGTGTTCTGCTTAATTTTATAATTGTGACTAGTCTGAATTAAGTAGAAAACTTGTTAATAATGTGCCAAGAATGCTGTTTGATGTAATGTTGAGAGTCCCAGGACACTGCTTTTATTTGCTTTAGTAGCACATCTGTACAGTGCATATCTTCCAGATGTGGCCTCTTCAGTCAGATGATGGGGCTGTGATGTGATTTTCAGCAGAATAGGCACACTTAAAAGACCAAGCACAGAGTAAATTATTAAGAAGTAATGATGGCCCTGTTAGAAACAGGTGATTGTCATCACTTCTGTAATATATGCCAAAATATGGTCATCTTGGATCAGTCATAGAATTAAGGTTGGAACAGACCTCTAAGATCATTAGTTACAACTGTCAGCCCAGCAACACCACCATGTTCACCACTAAACCATGTCCTCAAGTGCCATATCCACACATTTTTTGAACACTTCCAGGGATGGAAAATATCTCTCCTTATTTAATAGTAAAAACAGGTTTTCCTTTATTTCAATCAATATACGAGAGGATTTTTCCTCTTACCATAGGACATCAAGCAATGTTGAATATGTCTTATTATGGTGATTTTTTAAAAATTCATCTTTTAAGGGACTAATGCTGCCAGCTGAAGTTTATTGAAACTTAAAGAGTTCTATATTTTCAACCAGATCATAATTTTCATAATTTTCATTGAATATTTTTATTCTAAAGCCTTCGTTGATAAATATATGGTATAACTATTTTTACATAAATCTATCCCTTATTTCATTAGTCTCCAGTTAGTTGTATTGTGGCTTTTTCGTTTCCTGTCTTGTTTTCCTAATCAGGATTGCACACTTCGCAGGTTTGGGACAGTCACAGAAAACCAACTAAATGCATTTTCCTCAGTAATCCCTCTTCTCCTCCCTTTGCTGTCTGTAGATGTGATCTCCACTGCATTTCACCACATAAAAAAATAAAAAAGCCCTACACTGCTCACAAAAACATGTGCTCTATGAACACCAAGAAGCAGTTCAGCCATTTCTTCCTAAATGTTAGATGGTTTGTGAGACTCTTTCAGGCTTTCTGTTGATTTTCCATGGAACTAGGTCAGAGCTGCTTTTAATTGAACAAGCTGGCTGCTGCAACTCTCACTTAACTGTAAAAAAGGGGAATTAAAAATTGATATGCAAAGCAAACTTCTGCTTAATTAGCAAGTGGATGAAGTCAGAATAGACAAACCACTATAGTTAATAAAGATGAGGATATGGGTTTCACTGACAGTATAACATACTCTTTTTTTTTTTTT
>VZRV01000202.1:639420-731566 GCA_013398115.1 Falcunculus frontatus | reverse complement strand
TTTTTTTTTTTTTTTTTTTTTTTGAATGGCTGAAACACTGAGCATCATCCATGTTTCTTTCATGTGGTATTCATAGCTGGTTATTTTTCTTTGGGAAAGGTTGGGATAAATTTACAGCTGTGCAGATCAGACAAAGCACCACACATCAGGAAGTCCATTAAAAGGTGGCTCTAATTCTTAAATGTGTAATAAAGGTAAATAAAAGGCCCTGGGTTGCAGAAAGAAGAAACTCTGGAATTCTCTGAAAGGCTCAGAATTGCTCTACATGCAGTGCCTGTGGAGGTGCTCAGTCAGACAGGCACAGGCTGCGTGGTGCCAGCAGCGGCAGAAGGGACACTGGTGGAGCTGTGCCTGAGGCATGTAGCTCTGACCATCACACACGTGCTGACTGCAGTCTAACCCTACATCTGCACCCCTCCAAGTGTGCCCTTGGTGTGCTCCGTGCTCCTGCTCCCTCAGCCAGGGCCATGCCTGCCTTGTGACCAGACGAGGTGAGGTCTGATACGTTGAGGCTGGAGGAGACTGGGAGCTCTGGCTCACATCTAAACCGCACTCCAAATGACTCCATCCCAAATGACTTTGCTTTGCACCTGAACAGGAATGCTGAATTTTAGACCATTTGCTTCCCCCAGTATGTGAGTTCTGCCTAGAGTGATATATTATTTATTTAGGTTTATAACAAACAAAAAGAAAAAAAAAGGAATAAATTAATAGTGTGTGGATTAGCTTATACATTTCAGCTCACAGCTGAGAGAGATGGCAGAGAGCAATCCTCATTTTAAGTTCCTCAAGACAATTGCTTTTCTTTCTTCCCCCAAAACCCCAAGCAGTAATAAAGGTTCTGCCATTTATCACTTAGCATTGCACTAAGAAGCCACCTGGACCTGAAATTAATTTGTGTTTAAGAGCAGAGTGGCAGACTGGCTGCAGAGTTATACTTATTTGAATGATAGCTTTTTAGGTAATATGTTTCCGTAGCTGTCATTTCAGTTTTCTTAAGTCCAAGTTACAATGGACTCTGTTTCTCACTTTCTTCAGCATTTCCAGGTTTTCTAGCACCACAGCTCACATGCCAGCCTTGCCTAGTGCACAGCTATTAGGGGACCTTTCCTAGAGGGGAGATTGTACATGCCAATTATTTGTAAAAGATGTACTTTATAAAAGATTTTAACCATCTTATACTTTAAATGGAAAAGTCTGAGATTCAGGTGAAATAAATAAGAAAAATGCATATCTTTAAATATTGAAATACAATGACAGCTGGAAGTGCTTGAAACATTTGAGTGCTTTTATGGCAGTTTAACCAACTGTGTCCATAAATATTTAAAGCAGTGAATTATTTCTTGAAATTTACATTTTTATGTACCATTTTAGTGGAAGAAGTATTGAACAATAAAGATGCTTTCCATAATAATTTCAGCTTTTCAAAAAGTAGCACTTGACAGTGAAAAGATTGTCTGGTGGCCACCATATGATCGAGTGAGCTCCCAGCATAATTTCTTAACTCCAAATTAAGGTTTTTAACAGCACAAGATAACCTAGATCCAACCTGTGTTTCTGCACTTCCCAAATAAACAAAATGAAAGAGCTGTGCAGCAAGTACTGTTACCTTTCAGCTGTGTGTCTGTATACATGGATATATCTGACTGATAAGAGTTCCTGTTTTCAGTATGGGATCAATAGGGATAAAGTGGCCATTTAAATCCTGCTGTAGCTTTTATAAAGGGTTGCTCTGTGTAAAATATCCTGGTTTGCTTTTCAGTGGACGTTACAATCCCCACCCCACAGGTAGCCACAGCCAGCAGCTCCAGGCGTGTTCTGCTCTCTGCCAATGCCTTGTGCCAGGCTGCAGAAGCCAAAACATGGAGCAGGTTTATTGTGCTCTTATGAGACACAATAATTTGTGCCACTGAGCTTGCTCTGTGGAGCTACATTTGCAGCAGGGAGTAGTTGACAAGATAAAAACATCCAAGTGGCTGGGACTGTCAACAAATGTGCCAGTGATGGGCTGAGACCTGGTGGGGGATCATTCTGCATTTCTGGAGCTGTCCTGGGCACACTGGAACTGAAGTGCTCTTTCAGTCAACCAAGAAGTAGCAGAGTGATTTTTAAATTTCTTTTTAAATTGAGTTTGATTCTCATTGTCATTTATTAAAGAAGCTGAAATTATTCTAAAATCCTCCCCAAAATATTTGAGTAAAAGTGAGGCAATAATTTTCTTTTTCATTTTTTCTGTATTCACAAGTGAGCTGGAAAGTAATATTACAGAAAACTACATAAAACACTGACATGTTGTTTTCTGTCTGTGTATCAATGTTACTGATAGTGATCACCAAATAATAATGATTCAGGCTCTGTGATGGGTTACATGACATTATAATCTGATTCAATCTGCTTTTCATTTTTAGGATATATTACTTTTCAGATAAACTGTGAACTGAAAATCCCCAAGAAAGGATAGTGGAATGTAAATTTACAAAGTCTAGACAGCCAGCTGAAAACTGATTTTCTACACCTTGTAAAGAACTAGACTATAAACCAAATCTTTATTTAGTCTGAATATTTCCACAGTTTCCAGCTGGTTGCAGAGAACTGCTGTGTTTTGATTCAGCTGACAATAAAACTGAGAATGCACAAATCATTTTTATCAGGCAACAAGTACCAATGCTTCTCTGTTAAGTAAACTGAAGTAGATAAATCCTTAGCTCCACACTCAGCCAGAGCATTTCCACTGTGACAAGAGCTGACTGCATGTGTGTGAAATTTCAAGGGATGGTGTTCAAGTAGTGTCAATGAGGCACACACAGAGAAGGTTTTCACTGAGGTAATCACAGCATTTCCAGGAGCAGCTGGATGACACAGTAAATTAACTCTATTGAGTGATGCATTAATTTGGTAAGGCACTTGCAGGGCCCAATTCTGACTTTTTGAAAACACATTCTAGTCTTTTGGCTTTCTCTTCTTTTTGCTGTGAAGAATAAACTGCAATCTAGA
Organism: Falcunculus frontatus; assembly: GCA_013398115.1. Taxonomy (NCBI): domain Eukaryota; kingdom Metazoa; phylum Chordata; class Aves; order Passeriformes; genus Falcunculus; species Falcunculus frontatus. Next base: position 728,572 of record VZRV01000202.1, on the reverse strand, counting down.
TACCATCCTGTACTAATGGGAAAAAGGACTGTGTGCTTTCCCAAAGAATTTTGAAACCTTGTTTGTATCTTTTCTTTTCCTAGATAAGTAGTACCTTAAAGAAGTGAATTTTGGTGTGAAGAAAAAAATCACGTATGATTGCATGCATCTGTTATGTGAAAAAGTACATCAGTATTTTTGATAGTTCGATGCTGTCAACTGAAACAGTTCAAATCTTGGTAATAATTTGGGCTCTCCCTCACTTCGCACAGCTCTGTATTAGGAAATCTCTCTGTGCAGTCACAGACAGATCTATGTCACAGACATCTCATAGCAAAGGTCCCTGAAAGGCAGATGTCATGTTATATGGATACAGACTGTTATTCAACCTTGTACCCTGCTGGGGTTACCAACTAGGAAAAACACTTTGGATTTTCGTTGCAGTGTGTTTTTGCATACACTAAAGTAGGTAAGTGACCTAGAAGTTCATGGAAGAGGTTTGAGTTTTGAAGGTCTTTGTCACACAAAATGTCACTGAATCCTATTTACAGCTCCCAGCCCGGGGTTGTTTGATCATTTTCTCATGGAGTGTTACTACTGGAAGGCCGTGGTAAGATATCCTTAACATTAAATTTTACTATTAACCAATAGTAATTAATGAAATAAACTAATTATTACATCTTGCACTGCATATCCAGTTAGATATTTTTACATATTTCCTGTATGAGATTTCATTGAGGAAACCCCAGGCTGACCCCAACCATTCAGGCTGACCATGTTGTTACTCATTAAGTTAATTTGCAGACTGGAATGTCAAAGAAGCCAAAACAGTGTGAGATTTTGTCACTGTTGTGCGTAGGTGGGGTCTCTGCCTACCACAGATGTCTGACATCTTCCACTGTTTGCTGTTCCACGGGTGACAGTCCATGGGGTATTGAGCAGGCAAATCCAAGGGATTTGAATGTGGTTGTTTTTCTGGGACTGTATCATCTGAGTGGTGATCCCTGCTGAACAGTGCCAGTTCCTGACCTTGGGGATAACTGGGAGAGGAAGTGGCCGCTCAGACTGTTGGTCCTGCTCAGCCAGGCCCCTGCCATTCAGCAGGGTCCCTTAGGGAGCTGCTGGCATCTCCTGCCTCTGAATGGCTCCTGGCGTTTTCTCTGTGCTTGCCTCCCTCAAACCTTCTGAAGTCCCTTGAAGCCACTAAAAGTTTTTGAGATAGGGCTCAAGATAAGATTGTTATCTCTATCAAATGTGGATTCCAAGGCTGTAGATACACACAGAAATTAAGGTACATCGGGGTTGATTAATAAACCTATGTGACTAGAACTGAGAGTATCATGTAAGGATCTCTCTGGGTTTGAGATACAAAATTCCAAACTGAGAACAGATTTTTTTTCAAAAGGAGGTAAACAGCAGCTTTGAAGAACTGATTAGTGCAGTAATTAGCTCTTACAACGAAAGTCCAATCTGATGTTTCTTCTGTATCCAGTTTTCCATGTGGATTTTTGCAAGCTACAGATGGAAAAGAGCAGGAATTAATTCTTTCTCCATGTATTGCTCAACCTGCAAGAAAAGAAATCAGGGTCTTGAGAAAAGAACAGAAAATCACCAGCCATGAAGAAAGCAGACATCACTGCTTCACTTGAAAAAATCATTCAGCTGTTTTGAATTGCTCCTCTTTTCATTGACTTGTGGTGTTGCAAGCAGAAAGTAATTTTCTGACTCCAAGGATTTTCCAACCAAGTGCAATTTCATTCCCTAGGTTATAGTGCTGGGCACACCCAAAATGGATTTGTGCTCTTTTGTTTTGTGGATTGTGTGCTTTTATTAGAGCTTATGAGAAATACAGATATGTTGCTTGCACAATATTGCCTTAGGAGAGAGCTTCTTTAGAAAGTGCCTGAAGAAGAACTTGTTCCCAATGAAATGATAGCTGAAAAGATTTCAAGTATTTCTATAAATTCTTAATAAACCACAATTTGGTAGGAAACCATTTTCGAAATTATTTTCCTGGCATATAAATTTGTAACAGAAAAGTTACATTTTATCTATCTGCTGCATGGTGTATGCTTTTAATAATTAAAAAAGTGTATTGAATCCTACATAAACTACAGGGGTTTAGCCTCGATGGTAAAATCATGCTATAAATTGCCCTTAAAGGATTTATGATTGATATGTATGGAGTATTTTGCAAAAGATTATTGCATGATGGGGATGATTAGCAGTCACTCTATAACAAAATGTGCACTTGTGTATTTTGTAGAACCACTAGATGAGCTGAAGATCAGAAGTCACAGCACTGAACCACTACCAAAGCTGGAAAACAAAGAGAGAGGACATCACGGGACAGCTTCCTCTAGGGAGCCAGGGAAAGCTCAGGAATGGGATGGAACACCGGGCCCCCCTGTGGTGTCCAGCAGGCTGGGGAGATCCTCTGTCAGCCCAACCATGCTGGCTGGAGGCAACAGCTCAGGTATGTAAGTAGCAGAGCAGGGAAGATCTAACAAATCTCCTGTGAGATAAAGAATCTCTAAAGATACATAGATGTGGGTAAGCAGCCAGATTCCTTAGACTTCCAAATATCTTCTAGAATTGTCCCTGCCCATTGATGGCTGCACTGATAAGCCTTGTGCTGTCTGCTTGTGCTCTGTGCTGGAACAGCTGGGAAGGTGGCACGGAATAGGAGCATGTAAACATGCTGGTCATCTGCCTTAAAACAAGTGAATAATTCCACCTGACATTGAAAAGGGACACTATGGCAAAGAGACCCCCAGGATGGCACCTCAGGAAGAAGTTCATAAATTCAGGTATCACATAAAGTAACAGAAATACACTGTGCAAAAGCAAGGCTGTCTTACTGAGGGGCACAGTGACAGGTCACAGGCAGCCTTTGCTTTCCGCTTGTACAGAAATTTCTAGAAAAGTGACTATGGATTTCAGAAGTCTCAGATTCACACCTATTCATTTTATTAATCAAAAATGTTTACATATTAAATAGTAAATTGCCATGAACCATGGCATTATAATGAAGTCTTGTTTATAAATTGACTAAGGCAAACAACTGATAAATGAATAGACATCTATAAAGAGATATCTATAGCCCTTGCATGTGTACTGTATTGGTACTTTTGAGATTTGACAGCTCTCATGAAAGAGTAACTTCATTGTTTATTAGTTGAACTGTGAAAAATACCACCTTTAAGGACAGTTGACATATCTAGTACTGAAGCCTCATGGTCAGTGTTCAGTAAGTATAAGAGCACGAATGAGCAACTCAGACAAGAAATCATTCCTGCATGAGAGATATGCTGGGCAGTGAGTGGCAGCAATGAGTGTTTAAACTGCTGAGCAAGCAGAGATGCTCATGCCTCACCCAGAACATCGCTTCCCTGTGTGATAATGGGACTCACATTGCCCCTGAATTGCTGAAAATGACACTTGAAACTCAGTGTATAAGTTGAAGAGTCTGCTGATGTGACATGTCATTTACAGCAATCATGTAGTTCAGCTTTTCTTGCTACAGACCCCCCAAACAGTCCTTCCTGGTGCAGTGAAAGTGACTTTTCTGCAAATCTTGTAACTCTAGCACAGGCTTTTTGTGTATTACTGCCATTTGCTTACCTGTCTGTTCTCACAAAGCTTCCTGGAAGGTGGGAATTTTCCAGATTAGCTCATAGCTAATTTGGTTCCCACTGTATTAGCGTCATGTGTGCTAATGCAGGTAAAAGGGTGGGTTTAAAGCTACCACATCAAAGTATTGGGACATCTGATAATTAGACCAAAGGTGTGTACCTCTTCAGTTCTGCAAGATGACACTATGAAGCAGAGTAGTAAAGAAGTTAAAATTAAAGAGTAAGCTCTTAGCAAAATAAAACACTGCTGTCCAATGTTTCTGCAGCAGTTTTATTTCAAAGAGTTGGTTGATCTCCAAAAGCAGACAAAACATGTTGGCCTCAATTTCCATTTGGCATCAGCAAACTGTAATATTTGTTGAATCATGCCTTGATTTAGCTAACTGTGACTTTGTCTTACATTGCTAGGACTGTCAAAGAAAAATTTTATTTTCTTGGCTGAATTTTGATTCCTTTCTATGATTAAAATCTGAGAGCTGATTATGACTTTTCTTTCCCTGCAGATTTACGATATTTCATTTGATGAATATTGCTTCTCATCTGCCCTGAATATTTTTTCCCCCGTGTCTCTTGTTGTTGCCTCAGCAACATGTTTTACCTTTACTTGGTGGGGCACTGCATTGAAAATGCTGTACACAGTTCTCCTCAATGAACTTGTACATGAACTGTAACAGCTCATTCTCTGCAATTAAATTAGAACTGTAACAGAATGCAAGAAGAGAGATTTAATACTTTCATATGAATATAAATGATTTCTGGAGTCAAGGAGATAAAGTAATTCTGTGCTAGGAATCAGAACTTAGATTTACCACAGGACCAAATAAAATCAAGGCAGTCCCCAGTACAGTTATCACTGCTGTTGCTGTCTTTGCAACATCGTAGATAACAGAAAAAAAGGCTACTTTTTTTGTGCAAACATGTCCTTGAAACACCACAGTTTGGTACCTGCCTCCTAGTTCACACTGGTACAGGCATTTATTAGGACAATATTGGAATAAATTTTAAAAAAGGGGGTTGAATTGCTCTGCCATAAAAGAGAAAGGGTGTAAATGGACTTCCCATGTGTGCTCATCAGGCAGCTCTGCTCCAGCACAGATGAACTGGGAACTGGGGTGGCCTGAGCAAAAACCTGAGTGAGAATACTGATTTTTGGTGAGTTCTCCCCAACTCTGAAATTGCTAGTAAGATCAGAGGAAGAATGAGCCATCTCCAAACAGAATCTTGAACTTTCTGTCCATTTTGTTCAAAGGGCCTGGGCTGTCAGCTGCATACAGCTATCACTGTCTCTAATGCCTGATTGTTCTGCGACAGAATTTGTCAAAGGGCACTTTCTGTTTCTTGGCATCCTATAATTTCTTATGGAAAGCAGTGTGATTTGGGGGCATGCTGACTTTTAGGAAAGTCAGTGCAATTGTAATGAACAGCCAAACACAATCTGTAACACAGAATCTGTATAACTTCACTCCAGTCGACTTGAAGAGTATTTTCTGGAATGTTGCTGCTTTTTTCCTAACTGCAACGAAGAAGCATTTTGCATTGCCACCTGCTGCTAGAGACAGGCACTACCCTTCCTTTTGAACTTCAGCTGCTCTGTTGTGTCCTGGTTTTGAATCATCACCAGCTTGTCGCTCAGCCAGCCATAAGTATTCCATCTGAAAACGTTGTATATAATCAGGAAGGGAGTAAATTCCCACCCTTCACTGGAATTACTGGTCATCACTGTTGATTTCCAAAAGTAACGAATATTTTAAGTTGATCTCTTTGGGAATGGGGCAAAGCCTGGGAAGCCCAGAGCACAAGATGCATCCATTGGTGTAAGAAGGGAATAGCAGCAAAATACCAGTCCATGCCAGCCAGGTCTGCTTCACACAAAGACAACTCAGTAGTCCCACCAACCCCTACACTTTCTCCTCACAGGCAATATCACTGTGCTCCTAAATCCATGAGGATTGTCCAAGTGAAGGCAACTTAATGCTGGGGTTTTATGTTACTGCCCAGTGAGGCCCTGACCTTGCCTGCACTGGTCATTCGTGTTCTCTGCACACAAGCTCTTCCTAAGCAGTGCCTGTCACCTAAAATAAAAAGAGCAGTACTGGGAGCTGCACACTGAGGACATCCTGCCAATGCTCATGGTCCTGGTGTGTGACCTCCTGGATGGGGGATCCCACAGATTCTGACTGGAGTAAAAATATTGCTTAGGTGTAAGAAAAACACACACAAAAAACCTGAACAAAGATACAAAACGCTTATTTGTATTTCTAAGACACCAGGAAATAGCAAAAAAACACAGCCAAATCCTACGATAAAAGCTTTACAAAGAAAATAAACACTCATGTTTCAGGACACAAAGTATATTCCACTAACAGCTTTTCTCTTTGGGCAAAGTATCCCCTAAACCTAAACAGAGGGTTCCTTTCAGACGTGATTTTACTCATTACCTGACTTGATTTTGAGATTTGCTAAACTTCTGACCTATGGATATCTGATAACACCGAGTTCCATGGGTTCAGTGCTCCCTTTGTGAAAACTGTTCAGTTTGATGTGCTGCTGTGGTATTTTAGCACTAATTGTCTTCTGCCAACAACAAAGTACTAAATCCTTTTTTTTAGGTAACAGAATACTATATAGTTTATTCCACGTTTATGTTTCATAATTTCAAGTTATGTTTCAGCTTACTCATCTCTTTTTAGGCCAGTATGAAGATACTTGGTGTGATGTATTTTTCCAGTATGCTTGCTTTCTTTTTCTTCTTTTTCTTCTTTTTTTTTTCTTTTTTTTTCATGTGATTGCTCTCAGCCTGTCACATTGCCTTGTTTAATTCAAAACGCATTTCTTGGCAGCTGTAGCAAATAAGCAATATTTCTCTTTTCATGTGCAAAGAAGAGACTGTGACAGGATAAGAAGCTTCTCCAACGTAAGTGACAGCCAGAGTATTTTTTTGAATTAAGATTAGGATAGGCAGAATGAAGGCTTCCTTGGATGAATAAAGAGCTCTTCCCATTAAGATCCAAAAATAAAAATCAAGAAGAGCTGTTGTACTTCTGGAGAATATAGAAAGCCACAGCACATTGGTATAAAACGGATTGAAAGTATTTCCATAAAATCTTGTGGCATTTCAGTGCTGTGCTCTATTGAGGAAAATCCTACAACACCCCGTGTCCCAAATGCAATCAGCCAAGCCTGTACATCTTCATGATGGCAGCCCTTGCAGTTTTGGAAAACAAGCCATTTATATGAGTCCTTAGACACATAATTAAATACACAACTTTAAGGCAATCCTATTTGTTTGGAAAGCCTGTATTTCTGTGTTGCACAGTCTCTCCTAAAATTCTCATCCTTAATGCTGCCCTTTGGATCTATATGCTTGCCTGTGTCCATGTGTAATCCTCCTGGTGCTGTCAGGACTGAGTTTAAACCTGAGAGTGCAGTGATGCTCAGCCCATTGCAGATGATTTTGCCTGTGAGTTTGCTTGGTGTGAGAGGGCTGTGGTCCCATTCCACTGTCCGAGTGTTGTGGCCACTGTGGGTACCATAAGAGGGGACTGAGGCCCATTGTCCCACCATCCCCTCCTAGCACTACGCTGCACCCGGCTCCCAGAGACCGGCAGTGCATTTTTCATATCATGTCACAGTGTGAGAGATGCGACATTTGAAGCTGTGCAAAATAATACCACTAAAATTCCAAATACACCAACTGAATTTTATGAACATTTTTGTGCATAACATTTCACAGCTTTCTGGCTACCCGCAGGAATCTGCTGAATTCAAACCTCATGCTGCCCACTGATTGCAAGGAGCATCTCTAATGGCTGCTCACCTGCCCTGCATCCCCTGGCCTACAGAGCCTTCCCTATGTGCTTATCAGGATGGCTGATAGAATCCAGATCCACACCATTAATTACTGTCACTAAGGGGACTTCTCAAGAAGTCCAAGACTACTCATTTCAGGTGTTAATACTGAGCTATCTCAATATCATCCACAAGAGATAAACATGAACTTCTAAACACTAGATACTATCCCTGATATTTGCTAGCAGTAGCTCTTCCTTTAAGATTCTCAGCATTAAAAGGGAAAACCCAGACAGCCCCAGTACAGTGAATAAGCTGACCCCAGCTGAAAAATAACATGCTGCCGAATACAGAACAGTGAGTTGGGCAGCACTTAAACAACAGACCATTTATGGACTATTTTCCCCCCACAGTGGTGTGCAGTGTGAAGCTGTTACTCAGACCACTCATTACAGTACAATACAGTATTTATTTGGTCCAAAAATATTGCCACGGAGACACAAAAGCTAGATGGAGCCATGTCTGAAGCACCTTTTGGTGAGGATCACCATGGAAATCACAATAGTTTCCTTAATACTGTAACATATATTACAGGGAGATAAAGGAACTAATACTTCATCTCTGTGTGATAGGTTTTATTTCTTTGATGCCAGATGAAAGGATTCTCTTTGGCAAGGAAATGGTAATCTCTTGTTGTTGCACATAGATCCAAATTGGAAATTATGACACTTCTTTCTGCTTTCCTAAAGCAAAGAAAATAATTCAGAAGCATAGTCAGACAGTGTCTTGGAGTTTTTTATGCGCTGAGTGTCTCATTCTGCTTGTCACAGCAGAAGCAAAATCTCTACTTAGCAGTAGAGAAAAAAAATGGAAAAAAACCCCAATTCTTGTCCTTTCTGAAACCCCAGCAAAATTCCAGGAGATGAGAGATGAGATATAATAATGAGATCCATTATTATAACTATACTACTGAAAGGAACAGTCAGAAATCTGGCACACAGACAGTGCGAAATCAGAACAAAAACAAATTTAATCAACCTTCAGAATAACTGCCCAAGTCCAAAAAAAGCAAACCAGCAGACTATGTACAAAAGCAAGGTTATGGAGGAGGCCAGCCTGCTCCTTTCTGTGTGCCTATGGCTGTGTTGACTCTTAGTGTGTTTACAGACTGACTAGGAGAGAGTGAATTGAATAATGCATTTGGCGAACAGCATAAATATTTTTGCTGCTCAGCCAGCTGGATTTTAACTAACCTATTAATATTTAGTTGATGAATATTCACCCATACAGATGCTTTCATTGGTCTGAGTGCTCCAACATAAGTGGATAGCTCTTCTCCAACGCCCTACTGAATTCTGAAATATCTGAGGAAAATAAGCGTTGAAGGTGACAATGAGAAAGCATCAGTGAGAGTGGAAGAATCCATTTCAGCATGTTGCTGGTATGTGGAGTAATGTGCCAGCTGTCCTCAAGTTTCCAAGGTGTGCCAAGTGACTTTAAGGACGTGCTGGTGATAGACATCTTCTTCCTTTCAAGCCGTGGCCCAGCCAGTGGCCAGTGGTGATACTAGGGATCCACATAGGAAATAGAGAAGTCAGTGTAAAACAAACACAGACAAAGCAGCCGTGTAAATGAGGCATGAGAAAATAAATTTCAGATAGACACAGGCAAAAGACATGTGCTTCAGAGGCAAACTTGCTAAATCACGACTGCACGAGGCATAGGTCCTTTCTTCTTGAAAACATGGAATTGAATAGGAGGAATTCTTCGAACCTTATTTTAAAAAAAAAAATCTTTAAATTGTAATGAAACGTTTTCTAATTACTTGTTATTCATGGTAAAACAGCACTGACAGTGCTAAAAGTGAGACTCTGCTATTGTATCAAGTCTGTCTGGTGAGTACAAATGATCTCAGTGCCCACTAAATAGAAAAAGCAGGTGCAGGATTGGGAAGAAGGTTTATGAAACATGAGGAGAATGAACACATTGATCTGAGCCGAGTCATTGGCTGAGAGGTATTTTCTCAGCCATATAAAGGAAGTGTAAGGACAAAAAAATTTCTTGGGCAGGAACAGGCAGATCCTTTTTTCAGGAAAAGACAGTTTCCTCCAGACCAGCTGAATGCTGGGGTAGCACGTGGGTGTCAGCATGGCTTAGATATAAAAACCTTTGTCCGGGCCTCCTGAGCTGCATGGTCACCTCCTGTCAGCGTGTACAATAGTAACCTGTGCTGGAAATCAATGGAGAGCTTTCTCAGAAATTACTCCACATAAAATAGCAAAAAGAAAATCAAGTAACTGTCATTTCTGTGCAGTTCTTCTCTGAAATGGAGCTTTCTCTCACGGCAAACTTTGCTTCTGTTATCACCTTGATTCTGGGCAACTGACTTTGCCACTGCTGTTTTGATTTGTCTCTTTTCTTCCTACTTTATGCTCTCAATTCAGTGCCACTGACATGAGATTCCCAAGTGGTTTTGGTGTCATTCCAAATCCGCAAGTGTGGCAGTATCCTCACCACTTTTATATACTGCCTCCTTCCTTTTCTGGCATTTCATGCTTTCCTTCAGCACAGTCAGTCTTTGGGCTGCCATGTCTCTCAGCTCTGGGATGGAGAGATGAAACCAGAAGCCTCTGTACCTCTCTTAATCACTGCTGTATTACATGACGAGTAGAAAAGGTGCTGGGGAGCAGGGGAATGGGGAAACAAGAATGCTTCTTCTGTCTTTCTGTCTGCTGTTTTATGCTCTGTACTTCAGAGATGCCAGAGCAAAGAGGCCAGGACATGGCATGAGTCCTGTCTGTATCCCTCTTCTGATCTCCGCTTCTGCTCGTGATTCAGCCAGATGTCCAAGACTCTAACTCATTACCAAGGCTGAAGTCTCCATTTCAAGAGAATCCTGGGTCTCCAGTGTTTCAGCTTGCTGCAGCAGTACCCTGCTCCTGTTCACTGGTGTTTCTGCTCTCTCCCTTTGCAGAGTCTAAAGCGAGTTGCCGGTTAGGCCGGTCCGCATCCACGTCAGGAGTGCCTCCTCCATCTGTGGCGCCGCTCAGGCAGCCCAGTGACCTCCAGCCGAGCCAGGTACCATCGTTAGCCAATCGGGAATGACTCCATGTGCTGCAACATGCCAAATGTTCTCACCTCTCTGTCTGTCATTTGTTACAGTAAATGATTTTTTTGGTTTATGTCTTTATTTTCTGTGCGTGTGCGTGCATCTGTGTGTGCGCATCTCTCATTGGCAATGAAATTCCACTGGCCACAGCCAGCAGAATTTTCTTTGCTCTTAATTCCTTGTATCTTTTTCTGTCTTCATTCTGTAATATAAATGTAGTAAAACTGTACTGTATGAACTGGCTGGGTTTTTTATTTTTTCATGTTTTCTGTACTTTTCTACTGTCTTAAAATTTATCAAACTTTGATAAATTTAATCTATGTTTTTATGTAAATTTCTTTTAAATGTCTTGTCTAGAGCACTTACACCAATGTTTGTCAATGACTTGTACATACTTGACTTCTGCCCAGTTGTACTTTAATATTTGTGCCAGTCTCACATTTGGTTGGAGCTTAATGCATGATTGTATTACACTGTGATTTATCACTGTCCTGAAAACCGCTCTTACAGCAAGTGATTTTGTTTAGTTGAGGCAGCTAGACTCTCTTCAGCTATAGACCATATAATGCTTACAGGACTATTAAATAGTCCACTGCAGTTATATTTATTATATGTTGTTAGGAATCAAAAAACAAATCAAAGGGGCAATATCTCCTTTTATTTTAAACAGAGATACTTATTTTGTCCTCATCAGAAATGAAGCTGCCACATAGGAAGAAAAGAAAGTGTTTGGGTTTGGCAAATTTCTCCGATAGAGAGAAAATGGAAAAGAAATAAAGACATAGGAAACCTATACTTACCTTTATTTTATATGCTAATACTGATATTGTAACATTTTGTTGCACAGACCTGTATTATTAGTTTGACAGAGCTAGCTGAGAGTAGCAATTGAAAGAAGAGGTTTTGCTTAAACATCATGTGAATGGCTTCTGTCAAAGCACTGTGGCGCTGCATCACTGGTGTGTACGTGTGGGGTGCATGTGCACAAGGAGACAGGAACACAGATGTATTTATGTGCACATGCACATATGTATGCACACACAGGCACTCTTATTTCGATGGAGAATTTTTGACTGGCTTTCAGGGAGTTAGTCCCCAAAATCCTATTGAATGTCACTGAGGTTTGAGTGGAAATCTCCCTGAGGACTGCTTTGCAATAATCACATATTTGTGTTTGTATCTTGGTGAGTTGCTCCAATAATGTCTTGACCAAAGCAAAGACCATAAGAGTAAGGTTCATTTACTCACTCCAGACAGCCAGCAACTTGTTAGGAAGGTTATATTTGGATAGCCTAGTCTATTCAGGTTACAGTTCTGCAACCCATATGAACTGATGTGACTGTATTACTTCTGAGCACTGCCAGACAAAAAGCCTGAGAGAACCCTGCACATTTCTTAAGCATATTTTACATAAGCAAATCAAAACCATAATGGAAATTCAAAATGACGGCCCATTTAAATAACACATCAAGTGTTCCTTCATCTAAGTAAGAAATTAGGGTAATTGTACTTCCAAAGGTTTTCAGTGTCCCAGTGTTCCTGTAGTATATATTTTTGATTAAATGGGTCTTACAGCACGCATGATGCTTTGCTGTTTACTCAGTGGCAAAGGCACCTTGGGTGTTTTGAAGGGATTTTAGCCTGTCAGTTTATACTAAGAACTAAACAATAAGCCTTGAAAGCAGAAGCTGATGTGATAGAAGAGATAATGAGCCTCTTAGAAGCTGCGGCCGGGGTTCACTGAAACTGTGGAGGGAGAAATCCACCTCAATTCATACAGAAGAAAGGAACTAAGATGATAAGAGGAATTTTCAAGTGACTGTAGGAGGGTGATCTTGTTAATTGAATAATGTATGGTATGGTCATGACTTCGTGAAAAACAAGAAAAACTAGTGCAAGCTTTCTCTCCTTAAGTCTTCCCTTCCAGCTGACAATCTCTTACTGCCCATCTATTATGTTGCCACTTACTATGATAGCATAATTTTTAAAGGTGTGGATTTGACCCTGATTTCAGAGGAATGACAAAAGTCTTATCTCCACGGCAGATACAAACATTGATTGTTCTTTCAACACCCATTTTATCTTAATGTGCAAATAATGGATGATGGGTGAAATGTGTTTCCAACAGCTGGGCTGTTAGCCCATTCTCAATCTGCCAGATTGTGGTATACAGGGTATCTATTTTTGTGTGCTGTGGCTATTGATTGTATTGATACTGCTTTCCTTAACAACATCATAATGAGCAGTTAGACTTTCCAAATGATTAAGAAGACGTATTTTATTATCCACCTCTTTGTTGATCAGATGGGCACAGCTAACATTCAAACAGGAATATAAGATCTGGGAAAGAACAGATTACTGTTAATTGGTTTTCTCAAGTCTTCATGGATCCCAGACTGATGGTTTTCAAAATGTTAAATTGGCAAAAAAGACAAATTTGCAACTGAGTTCTCAAAACCCATCATTTTTAATACAATTGTTCAAAGAAGTGGTGAGTATGCTTAGTAATTAAATATAGATCTGATCTAAGGAAACCTATATTATAATTCCAATCATATATTAGATAATTATGTAACTATTGTCATTTAACTCCCCTATGCCTTATTTTCTTATTTCTTGTTTGCTTATTGATGTAGGAATTGTGAGGATTAATCAGTTAATATTCACAGAATATATTTATGGTATATTGATGGTAAGCAGCAGAGGGATCACTTAAAGATAAGAAAGGGCTTACAAGCAGAGATTAATTATGTGGCCGGTCTCTGATGGAGAGCACTAACAATTCTGTAGTGTAGTGGCAGCCAACATTTACCAACGTGCTGAGCCAGACTGAGAGAATCCCTTCTGTCCTTAGTTCTGGGAAATGGTGAGGGCATTTGGAAAGAGCTGGTTGCAGGAAGCAGTCTCAGATGAAGTAATGAATTGTCTCAATTTAAACTGAAAGATAAACATAGGTTCGTCCTGGAACTGAAGTTATTGATTGTGAAAGGACAAAGTTTAAGAAATTAAGGAAGTAGCAGAGAAAGTCAGATGGGGGGCTTGGAACTATAATTACGGCAGAAGCATAGAATACTTTTCAGCTACAAAAGTAGCACATATCTGTATTTCCTAAATACATATCTAAATAAAAATTTCCTACAGAGATGGGTGTAAGTAGCAGAGAAGTATTCTAGATATGACATATTGTCTTGTAAAGAAAGGAAAGATGGAAATCTTAAACATGCAGAAGCAGGCCATCCTCATGTGCCAAAAGACAAACCAGCAGGGAAGATGACCAGCCTGTCTGAACAGAGTTTTAGCTGGAATGGGAGAAAAAAGAAAGTTTGTGAAAGTTGGAAGAAGGCACAGGCAACTCAGGAGGACAAGGGTATCATGAGGTTATGGAGGGAGAAAATTAGAAGGGCCAAATCCCAGCTAGCCCTTAATCTGTCTACTGTCATAAAAGACAATAAAAAATGTTTCTGTAAGTTCATTAGCAGCAAAAGGAAGTCTAAGGAGAATCTCCATCCTTTTCTGGATGGTGAAGGAAACATAATGACAAAAGATGAGGAAAAGCCTCAGGTACTTAATGCCTTCTTCGCCTCAGTGTTCAACAGTAAGACCAGCTGTTCTCCGGGTACCAGCCCCCTGAGCTGGAAGATGGACATGGGGAGCAGAATGGAGCCCCCATAATCCAAGGGGAAATGGTCAGTGACCTGCTCTAACACTTAGATGCACACAGTAGGATATCATGTGTTTAAATTAGGAAAAATTTCTTCACAGAAAGGGTTGTCAAGCAACAGAACAGGCTGCCCAGGGAAGTGGGTGAGTCCATCCTACCATGCCTGGAGGTATTTAAAAGACGTGCAGATGTGGCACCTGGGGACATGGTTTAGTAGTGGGCTTTTCAGTGCTGGGTTAAAGGCATTTTTCAACCTAAGTGATTCTCATTCTATAAAGGTACTCTGGTGTTCACAAAAAGCTTACAGGGAATGCAGAAATGTTATAGAAAGTACAGCAAGTTGTATCTTAGAGAAAAGAAGAATGTGAATAACATTAGAAATAGTAAAAGTCCATCTGTATTTGGCCTTTATATGGAAATGAAAACAAGTCTTTTGTAGCCATCTGAGTGGACAGAGAACAGTAGAATTTAACCACTTTGTGAGGTTTATAAAATACAATAAACATGGTCCACAGATACCCCAGTAAATAACTCCTCACCCATTTTGCTGGAGCCTCTGTGCTGGCACCTGACACTTCTGTAGCACGCATGGTCAAGGGGTTCACGCTGCAGTGCTGAATGCTCAGTCCTGCCAGGGGACACCCACAGTGAACAGAACTGTTTACCTGTGTAAAGCAAGAAGGATTTGGAGTCACAGGTATCACTGCTATGCAGTGATATTTCCCTGCCATCTTATCATTCTTCACGTCTTCACCTCAGGGTAACAAAGGATTACATTCCATCGATGAGCTCAGATATCCCTGTGACACACAGGGTCTGCATGCACTGAGCATGTCTGTCACAAAAGAAGAAAACCTTTCAAGTAGATTGTGAAAGTCCCTCTGCTGGAGAGCAGAGCATCTTACATCCAGAGTTTTCATGTACATAAAATCCTCTCTGTATCACTCCCATGTCTCTCTGAAACAGTCTTCAGCACAGCAAAACCCCACTGATTTCCATTTTAAGAAAAAAAGAGATCATATAAACATCTTGGGATTTTTTTTTCTGGGAATGAACTTTGCAAAGTGAGGTTTGTTTTCATTAATTTGTAGAGAGTGATTGGAAATGCCATGTACTAAGCTGCATAGCAGCACAGTAGTGCATGTTTTTAAGATCCATGGTCTGAAGAAAAACACACTCTTTGAAAACAAAACTACTGATATCTAGAGTTTCATATTTTAGCTTTCCTGCAAAGCAGAGCCTATTTTCAGACATATTTCCACAAAACTGTGTTCCTTATCTCTAAGTGTGCAGCCTCTCTTCATGCTGCCCATTAGTTTCTTGCTTTTCAGTGGCCAGACAGCACTGTCCTTTCCTGTACCCACCTCGAGGTATGTTATCTTAATTCTGAGGGGTTTTATGCCTCTTGAGGTTTCGTGTCTTCTTGTGGGGAAGACCAGGCAGTGATATCTAGCTCCAATTTAAGCAAGGAAAGAAGATTTAAACTTTACAGAGATGATCAAAGTAAAATCCAGAAGCCATGCTGAGATTAGAAGGAATAACTCAGAGGAGGGAATGAAGATACATGGACAGATATAAATTAAGGAGTCTCAACGTGCATTGAAGGAATGAAGAAAAAGCTGGAAAACATATCAGCATTAACACTGAAATTTTTTGTGGCTTATTTTAGAAAAATTGCAGCTCAGTTCATTGCTTGGCTGGTATCTGCCTGAGCCCTCTGCAAGCTGAGGCAGTATTTTACTTTCCCCACATGACCACATTGGTAAACACAACACAGAAGGCACAAGATGGACAAACTAACCATTACCCTCCAAAATGCAGGACAGCTTTCACTTATTTTATGATTTGTATGAATATAACATAGCAAAGGGGAAAGGCCTCCCAAGAGTGGACTTGACCACTGTCTTGCATCAAATTAGATGGAACCATCAATAGTTTATTTGAGGATGTGTCTTTGATAGGCAAGAATTTTAGATCCAAGTTGACTCCTTAAATTCGTATCTAGGTAGATAAATAATAAAAGACTCATAGAAGAACCAAGTGCTGGGGGAGGCTGGTGCCTGGGGCTGTCAGGCAGGGGGAGCTCCAGTACACACATGGAAATCCAAGGGTCACAGAGCTGGGAAGCAGAGACCAGTTTTCCAGCACAGTTTTCCAATGTAGCAATGTAGGTAGGGAAGTAAGAAGCTGATTTTCTGCTTTGCATACACAGCTGGGAGGGTTTGTCTTTGCGTTCATGTCTCATTGGCCTGGGACAGGGGTAGTGCACACGGGGCTGTGTGAGCAAGGACAGGAGGGAAGCCCCTTGGGATTGCTTGGGTCCATGCCAGAAGTGGTCTGGGTGAAAATGCACTTTAGCAACTGTTCAAAATGGACAGTTTAGCTAATCCAACAGGATTAGGAAAAGCTTTATTTACCCCAGAGCCGGGGAGGCAAAGCAGGGTGCTGCTGGAGGTTTGCCCGCTGACCCACTGAGGGCAGGTGGGCTCAGCCCTGGGCTGAGAGGGAGTTGGGCCCAGCACACCCCATTTGGCCAGCCCATCCCACATCCCTCATCCCACATCCCTCACCCTGTATCCCGCATCCGCATCCTGCATCTGCAGGGGAAGCAGAGGCTTCACTGGGGCTGCCCCACCCTGCTCCTGCCCTGCCCCAGAGGGAGGGAGGGAGAGAGGGAAGGAAGAAGTGAAGGAGGGAGCTTGTTCCAGCCTCAGCAGTTAAATCCTCACTTTTCCACACAACAGCTTAGATAATGTTTTATTTAAGACTCAGTATTTAGGTGCTAACTGAAATGCAGTCAAAATGCATGCATTGTATTGCGAAAAAAATTCTAGCATTACAACTGATGTGAGACCTTCCAGGCAACTATTATTTAATTTTGTACTCCAGCTGAAAAATCTCAAACAACTATTCTATTTGTTCCATTTTGAAACAAAATCATGATGGAAGGGAAGTACCACAAAGAAGCTGAGACATATATTTAGCTGCTTTTCACATGCGTCAGTAGAGCAATACCTTGCAGTTTAAGTGCAGTATAAGCTCATTGTAAGAAATGAACAAAACTTTAGAGGAATAATTTGCAATTGAATTTTGACAAGTACTGAATACTCTTCAGCAACACAGCTACATATTTGTCTCATGCCTAAGTTCACTCTGTATTGGGTCAATTAAATATCACAAGCCCAGCTTGTAATGTCTCTAGCTTTAGTTGTGAATACAAAACATATTATAGTCTTTGTATGCCTTGTAAGCATTGTGGTCACCCTGTAATTAATGAATGCAGGGGGTGTAAATTGTTACCATTATGGCTATAATTATTTTTGAAGGCACCTAGACAAAGTACTTCCCCAATGAATTGACATTATCATGCTTTAGTTGGCAAATGTGCATCTGAAAGTGAATACTCTGTGAGCATGAACAAAGCATCTGTGCTCTTCTATTATTCTCAGCTTAAAGTTGCCATTTTCCCCAGCAGTAGCGTACAAGAGTTCAAAGAGTCAGCAAACACCCTGCAGTTGTGGGGCACAGTAGCAGAGCTGGGTTCCTGATTCTGCAGTTATTGAATTCTGCTGCTGAGAAATGAGCACCTATAAATCAAGATCCAGTGTTCCGTATCTGATCACATCAGCCTTGTTTTTAGCTTCCATTATTTGAAAGAAATACAATCATTGCAGGTAGATGGAGAACTCTGTGGACTGAAGTAGTCCTTCATCCAGTTTGAATACTAGTGAAATTATAGTAAAAAAATAAAGTGTGTTAGGAAGAGAAGTTGTGTGTGTTACACAGCAGGGACCCATGTCAGTGCTCAGTACTGTCAGTCTGTGCTACCTGCACTCCTTGGTGAATCTCAGCCTAGAACTAGCATTAGACTCTGGTAATTCTGCTGTTTTGGCTCTTATGATACACGAGGATTTGCAATGAAAGACCCAACTTCTGTCATCCTTGCCCTCTGGACTAAAAGGGTAAAACAATCCCTGTGGGCTGCTGGTTGACGATCTCAGGGGACATGCAGTCCCAGATTTCTATTCAAAGGGAATATCTAACTACTGTGCTAATTGCCACTCTTATAATTTCCTCTCTCCCTCTCTTCTCCTCTAATTTTCTAAAGTTCTGAAAGTCTTTTGTGTGTTTTGGACATGGAATAGCAAAACATACGAAACAATTCATGGGACAGTGGCAATCGTTTTCCTCCCCTGTGTGTAAATGCCAAGTGTTCCTCTTGAGCCAGTGCAATGCCTCTGAGATGTCTGTCTCTGTGCTCCTGGAGCCAAGGTTATGGTTGCCGCTTTTTGATACTTGATCTTTTTCTTCATCCAAAGTATATGTCCACAGTGTGGGAACAGTCCCATGCTGCTCGCTCTGTAACCAGAGCCCCGTGGGGCTTTGGCCTGGACTTTCTATACACTATTTATTACTTTGGATGGTAGCTTCTATTTTTGCCTAAGAAGATATTTACTTAAAGGAACTTAATTACTCCTTATGTTTAGCCATCACATTTAATAAGTCTTGGGATACTCACTGGATCCAAAACCTTCTTAATGTTGGCCACTAGGATCTGCCACAGTATTGATTGTGGTGGTGTTCAGGAGTCGTAGTTCTGTGTTGGTAGACAGTATGCATGGGACAAAGGCTGTTCCTGCCCCAAGGACTCATAAGTTCAGTGTAATAGATGAGAAAGTAAGAGGTTGCAGGTGGGAGTAGACTGGTAAGTGTGTGACTGTCAGGAGTTGCTTAAGGTTTGGTTTCTGTGAAATTAGAAAGTGCAAAAACTATTCAGGGTGTGATCTACTGTATCGGTGACAATGATTTTACAGTTTTATGTGTCACTGATACAATGAAATGCATTTGAATGTCTGAAAGTGGAAAACCAGGTATATTTTACTTGGAACACTTTACAAATTATGTCTCTCTCTAAAATGGCCCTCTTATGGAGAAGTATTTAGTGTCTGTGTAGGCAAAGAAAAAGGAATGTAGGCATAGACTCAATCTTGTGGATGCTAGTTTTGCAAATGGCTGGGAGAAAGGAAGTCCTCTGGGTCCTACCTAGGAGGATTGACAGCCATGGAAGAAACCACAGTGGGGTACAGAGAGAAGCCCCTGGCACAGTCACTTCACTGATGGGACAGGGGCCAATTTTACCTTGAGTTGATGTTTGGATTTGGCCAGTGTGTGGCCTGAGTGTATTTAGAAACCTGAATCATCTAGAGCCATAGGATTTTACTTTCTTGTTCAGACTGAAAGTTCGTAAGAGTCAGAGATGAGTCACCCTGACTGCCACCACCTCGAAAGAAGTGCCGGGGCATGAGGCATGAGCTGTATCCTGCAGTGTCACACAGCCCTCAGGGGACTTTGCGTTGCTAAGGATCTGTGCGAGTTTGGATTTACGCGATGTGTGCCTTTCTGAAGTGCAGCAGAGCCCTGTGCCCACGAGAGGGAGCGGTTGGATTACTTTCCACAGTTCCGGGGTTTTCCGGCAAAGACAAATCTCTTGCACACATGAAGGCAAAATTCTGCTGTCGACAGTCCAGCCAAATATGCTGTCAGCATTTTGGATGAGAGCAACAGCAAGAATGTTAATGCTTTGGGGAAGGCTCCACATTGCATTGTGTTGAGTTTCAGCTTGAATCTGGTCTTACATAATCAGTGCATGAGTCCAGAGCAGTGCAAATGGTTTCTAAATATACAAATTCCAAAGAGAGAATGCTTATTTTAAAAATTAAATTTAAAAAGGAAAATTAAAAGAAAATGCAAACCATGAAGTAGATGGAACTGCCACATCCATCATCCCTCACCTCCAAGGCACACCTGACTGATTGGAGTGAGAAGCAAATGTATCAAAGCCGTCTTTTGCTGGCAGACAAACCTGCTGTTGCTGTCCCAACATCTTTTCTTCATCATTCAGCAGGGTTGGCCGTGCAGCAGAAGCAGACCAGTGCACTGCTTTGCCAGGACTCTGGTTTAAGTGTGGCCCCACGCTGCCAAAGCAGCCTCTGTCCCATAGCATGGGGGACAGCAGGCACAGGTGGATCTGAGCATGCACTGCTGTCATGGTAGGTCCCAAGGCCCACCATGGCTTCGGTGACTCTCCCTCTCCATACAGGTCATAGCACGGAGTTTAGGCACAAAATAGGTGTGTCAGGGGGAGACAGTAATGGGTGAAAGCAGATCAGCTGTAGGAAAAGTGATGCCACAGCAAGAGGGTGTCAGACGCGGGAACAGAGTGACTGGTCTGAACATCACACCTGGAGTCTGTCATCCTGCCTCACCCTCGAGTGCCAGCATGGCTGCCACTCTTTCAGCTGTGATGGAAGAGAGGAGGAGAAAGATTATCCCACTCCTTTACCCCGATGTTTTCTTCTTGCATGAACTTTGTAAGCTTGTCAGCAGAGAACAAAAAGAGGTGAGCTCCGTGACAGAAACTGTTGCAACCTTTCAAATGCAATGATATTCTGACAAAGAATGAGATAATATGGCATTCATGAGGTTTTCACTTCACGCTCAACATTTTTTTATGGTCCCTACCTCGTTGTTTCTCAGATTGAGAGTTACAGTTTCTTGAACAGGCAAAGGACAGACACGAGAAGATCTCAGCTGTGTGGTCAGAGGTTTCAGGGGGTTACGATGTTGTGCCTGGTTTTGATAGAGTTGAAACAGTGTGTTTCAACGCTTTGAAAGAGTCAGCTCAACAGCAAGATTTATGGGGACAGATGCTGCAGCCAATGCAGCACAATGTGCGTGGTTGTTCCCTGGAAGTTGAGGTACTCTCCAGAGCCCCTGGAAGTTGATGACAACTGTGTGTGTCTGGAGCCTGAGTGCTTGAATGTGCGGGCAACAGCCAAGCATGGCCTCTGCTCCCAGACCTTTCTTTTGAGAGTCAGGCTTGACCATGGATGTACAGAGTAGGATCCACAGGAACCGGTAACTAATATTTCCAATAAAACACTTGTGGAGGTCAAAGACACGGAGAGATACAGCACTGAAAGTCTTGTGTGACCATTGAGCAACTGTGTCTGAGCTGTGATTCTTGCAGCTCGCTGAATCAGTGAGACCGCTGTCTGTACTGCCTACTAAAGAAACTAAAAATTATCTGGAAGTTCTTCATCTCATTTTTAGCTGCTCTTACAGCACCAGCCCATCCCATGAAAATAGAACAACTAGTAAATAGTAACAACTAATGCTAAAAAAATATATAATGTCATTTGTGTGAAACAATTTCAGTCCAAACATCAGTAAGTTGACTATAAAATAATTTAATTCGGTAGCATTGGTAGCATTCCTTCCTCTTCAGGGAATCTCTCTTTAAGGCATATGTAATAAATTTACTTATTCTCTTCTAAAACTTGTGAATTCACTTCAAAACTTGTTCTGAGACTTTTGTATGCAAACAATTAGTTTTGCCACAGTCTCAGAACAATAGCACTTGCTAAGTTTATTTCAAATGGTCTTGCAAACACTCTTGAAGATATTGTGCCTTGGTTAAAAATTTATTTTAAAAAAACCCAGAAGCATGCAATTTCCTTTTCCCCCACCCCTTTTTCTGTGTGTATTTATGTTTAACTCAGGGCAAGAATTTTATAATATTCTTAAAGGAAAAGATAGAAATAAAAATGGCATGAATTCATGAAAGCATGGGTTTATATATAAGCATTCTCTGTAAATGAATCAAACATTCTGTATCCTAGGTAGAACAACCTTATTTGTCTGCTCATACGCATTTCAGTTTCCTCCACGCACTCCCACTTGTCCTCCTTTTTTGAGCTGAGTGTATTGTACCATGTTTCTGTTGGAACTGCGTGTGCCTGACGCATAAAACACGACACAGAGCAGCCAGGTTGTCCCCACCGTCTGCGTTGAGTCACAACCATCCAGGCTTTGTTCTCATGGCTGTCACCACCCCACCAGACTCTCTCGGTGTTTGTGTAGCCTTATACAGTATATTGCACTGACTGTACCTGTATAGTATCTCGTCTGTATACTGTATGCACATAAATATGTATATTCACTCATGTATGTATGTATAGGACGTTTCTATATCTCTGTATATGTACGTGTGTTTGTTCATAGTCTTTCACTAGAAATGTGTGGCTATTCATATACATTATGTGTATGTTAATTATAAAAAAGTATGAATGCCAGCACCCACTTTTGATAACCTACTTTTATTCTCATTTTGTCTTGTTAAAACAATGAAAATAAAAACGTCATGTATTTTAAATGAGAACTTTAAAAGATTATTCTTTTTACTAATTTTTAAGGTTTCCAGGTTTTCCAGATCCAAAATGGCAAATATATTGGTGTTTCTCCTGACAGTTTTCTGTAGGTGAAAAATATTTGGAAACAGCTCACTCTGCGTAGTTTTGGCTGTCTGTATCTTATGCAGGTCAAGTGCTCCAAGGTTTAGAAATGCTCTAAACCAGCTGGACTCTTGTGCTGCAGCTCTCAGCCCTATTCACAAGAGGGACTTGCTGTCAGTCTAGGGGTGACTCACATACATAACATCTTACATGAATAGATACTGGATATCGAAGGGCCTTAGGCTGGAAAGAAAGTTTCTCCAGTGCAGGTGAGCCTTTGGAAGGGGTAAAAATACCCAACTTTATTAGTGGATTTTATGGGAGCATTGCAGACTATTTGTCAGACTTCTTACCCTTTGCAGTTCACTGTAACATATAATTGCCAATTGATTAGGCATTTATTAAAACAGCTAACAATCATTTATTAGTCCTTTTTAAAATGAATCACCACACAGCTGTAGGTAGGCTCAGTTATCTGGCCTTGAGGCAGCAAAGCACTGGCTTATCTTAAATAGCAAAGCATTTCTGTAAGTCAGGGGGACGACTGATACACTTTTTCCAGTTGAGCATGAGTTTAGATTATCCACTGAATTGCAGCTTAAATGATAATCATCTGTGTTTCTCTATGAGACCTATGAGTGATAAATTTTCTCCCTTTACAGTTAATTTTATCATTGTACTAGCTTGTCCAGCTGGACCAATCTCCGTGTGCAACAAGTTACAGCAGCAGCGTGGCAGCAGCTACTCAGAGAAATCTCAGAAAACAGATCTTTATGCAAGAAATACTGAGCACCTTGTAGGGTGATGGATGCACTGTAATGAAGAGCCTTCATCCCAAGTAAAATTGCATAATAGAAAATCCTTTTCCTTTTTAATTTGAAGTTACAGGGTTAAATTCTGACCTCACTCACATCAACAGCAAATTCCCATTTTATTCATAAGCTATAACTAGAATGTCCAAGGAATGCTTTTCCTCAACAGAACATAGGCTGGAGAAAGGACATATTTCACTAATTGAGATAGGAGTTTATGGGCCAGTGGCCTGATCTTAAGCCTTTACAAGTCAGCGGCAGTTAGTGGACTCTTGGATTCACTTGCCCCTTCTCTTTTTTTACAGTCTGGAAAAGCACATTTGCTATCTGGTGTTTCTAATCACAGTTGTGTAATTCCCAATAGGAAAGAATAAAAATCAGAAAAGACAACATCAATATGAATTTTTAAAGTTAACATTGGTCAGATCATGGCTCTTGGCACCAAACTTTAAAACACAGACACAATTGGAGAAAAGCAGCACTTTTTTGCTGTTTGTGTTTGTTTGCTTCTGTTAAGGGTGATATGTGTCTGTAGGTTAACAAGAAGCTCAGTGTTTTCTTTCTCATGCATTGTCATTAGCCATTCCTTTTAAGATGGATATTTAAATTTCCTTCTTGACCTGGAGTTTGTCAAGTCATTCCATGGTTGAGGAGGCTGCTGCTCCTGGTGTAGTCTGTTAGTGCTGATTTCACACACTGTATTGGCCAGCACCACCCCTTCGGAGATTCCTTTTAAACAGAAAACCAGAAGCAAGGTACAGGGAATCTCTGAACCAAACAAACCCCATTTTCAAAAGCACATGGATGCCAGTCTGAGTCTCTTGCTGTATCTCAGCCATTCTGTGTGCCAGGAAATCATGTCTGTATTAGATTTGGGTACTGTATTGTTTAGCCATTCCTGATATAAATCACCTTTCGTGATGCTGCTGTGAGGTAACATCAGATGTGGTATCTCGTACTGAGGCAGGCTCTTACATCTTTGTATTCTTTAGAAACTCTCAGTGTGGTTTATAACTTTAGCAAGTGTTGATTAACTGAGCTGCAAATCGGAGTTAGAAATTAATGAAGACATATGTCTTTTAATAATGTTTTTACACATTTTTAAAAGGAAGTTGTGACCACCTACAAGAATATGATCATCTCTGAAAATTCAGTGTTGGTTTTTAGCCATGTTTTCCTGAACATTTTCTCTCCATACAATCAGTACAATATTTGAGAAATGGCATTTACTCTAAGAAAACGATCTTTGATTCAGTTTCAGTATCAAAAATGGAGAAATGTAAGACCATATTTCAAAATTTCTCATAAGTAAAACAACTTTAAAGTAAAGCATCTTTAAAGTAAAGTAAAACGGAGGCATTTTCCCTCCATAAATTATTTTGCTGATTTTATATTTCTTTAATTCTAATTTTTTTTTTTCCATTTTCTTGAAAGTGCTAGAGAAATATAAAAACTTAGGAGCTTTGCTGGTAAACAGGTGTGGTGAAGTTCTTCATCTGCCTCAGCAATAAAAGTTAGTTAAATCTTGGGTTCTAGTACTGACTTTAACAGAAATTGTGCTGAAGGTCACATGCTTTTTTATAGTTTGGAAACAATGAGGTCCAATAAAATGGGGAACCTGATGGAATTTGCGGTGTCCCCACATGTCACATTTTTGTAACTTTAAAACTGGTCTCAATGTCCTCTTTCTTGCAGTTCTTAGGTCTTCCAAAGTTATGGTCTTGTTTCCATTCACTTTCATTCTTCCATTCTCAATTTTTGGGCCCTTCTTGGTCAGAGCAGTATCTAGAGCATGCACCCTGCTGCCTTCAGCTCCCTCGTACATGAGAGCTTTTGCAGTCCACAGGGGTTGGATCCAGAGGAGGAAAAGACCTTGCCCACAGCAGCTCTCACTTCTCCACCTCTCAGTGCACAGGGGGAAGGCTGTTCATCTCCATATGAGATTTAGAATCTGGCAGTTTTTCAAGACTGCCATGATTGAGAGTAAGAAACACTAACTGCAGGTGAGTTGTGCTGTGGGCACGGCTACCCAGCCATAGGCAGGGCCAGCTGCAGTGGTCATTGGGGTCACAGCTCAAACCACCCTGCTGTGTGTAGTCTTCCAGCAAGGGGAAATTCTGGAGAGAATGGGTTAGTAACCCCCCAGGGAAATCTGGGATATGGCAGTGTTACCCTGCAGCTGCTGCACTGCAAAATGCAGTACACAGGAGATCTCTGTGTCACTGAACTCTAGCGAAGTGTCTGTCCTTTGTCCCTCCTGTGATTGACCTAATACAATATTGTATTTTCCTTTCTATTTTACAGTGAATGACAGGAAGTATGATGGTGGGTTGCTTGAGTTCTGCATTTATTCCTTAGCAAAGGCATAGATGAAGTTTTGATTTTTCATGAGTGATCTCAATAGGAATGCACTTTTTGATGATCCACTGAGATGCGTGAGATGACTTTACACAGTATTCCCAATACCAGTTAATTTACAGGCTCTTCTTCTGAAAGCACTAGCATTTACAGAGTGTGTTAACAGTGATCAAGCAGTACATTTCAGGCAGTTGTTTGGAGTTTAAAAAAAAGCTTAGATGAAAAGAATAGGTTTCCAAACAAGATAATAATGCAAGGTCAGACAGATCTAAAACTAGGCTGATTGCCAATATAAAAATGGAAAGCAGAACAGTGAATTTGTCACCTAAAGTTTGCTTTATTAGTAGCCTCAGGAATAATCTGAGGGCTACTGGAAAATTTGAGGTATAGGAGTATGTGCAGAGCTGGTTGTGTGTAAAGTAACTGTGACATTTAGTAATTGAAAGCAATGAATCATGAAACTGGAGGTCTGGAACCAGAGATGCTGAAGGTTTACTAATCGTTTGCTAATTTAATTTTAGGATAAGTATTAATTGCTCATAATCTTGAATCTCTGGGAGTTCCTGGAGTTCCAAATAATCTTGTCAGTAATTTTTAAGTGGTGGATTAGTCAGGCCATAGAGTGAAACACAATGTAGTCAAGTCTTTTAGTAACTTCTAAGTTTGAAAAAAAGGTGTCCAGAGCTTTTTACAGTACTGCATCATGTAATTACATTGAGTCATAGTGTAGTTTTTCTAGGGACTCTAGTTTTGCAGTTTTTATAGGGACTCTTGTTTTCGTTTCTTTCTGTAGTAGTATCATTTGAAATAAGACATATTTCCAGAAGTTTAGAAATTCGGAATAATGTAAATCAAAACCTTAAGCACAGCATTTGAAATGTCATAAGACCCCTAAAATGTGTTGCATATGCTGTTTCATAGGTTGAAATAGCAGGTGTCAGTGAATGCTTTTAATGTTAAATATATACAGAATAAGATTTAAAAGTGTTCCATCCTGCATTTTGTTAAAATAAAAACTAGTGTGATGGGGAAATTCTTGCCCATGTTCTTAGAGGGAAAATAGAGATTGATCTTGTGTCCCTTGAAAAGAAGAATTTATGAAACATCAGAAAGGGAGTTTGTGTAGTGCTTAACACCTTGTGTGTGCACTTGTGTTGTGATGTGAGTATGTAAATACACAGGATCATTCTAATGTGGTTGCTGGCATCAGGGGAAAGCTTCTAGAAAACACTTGAGGCACTCCTAGGGAGGAATTTGCAGTTCTGCTGTCCACTGTCCCCAGGGAGTGTTCCCAGGCACTCCAAACTGCATGGAGAGTGTCTGCTCTCACAGCTCACCTTGCACATCCTGTGTGTTCCTGAACATACTGTTACTTTTAATCACCTATGTATTAATAATCAACTGTTGTTTTGAATCTGACAGTAACAGGAGAATGGGTTAGCTGTACCGAACTGTATGAACAACTATCCTGGGCCAAATAGTGCTGTCTTTCATGTCAATATTCCTCCAGAATACCTCTGTCAGAGAGAGGGGAATGACTGCAGATTTAGCCTGTAGTTCCATCCTGACTTGCTGACATTTGCAGCCATTGGAAGTAACAACATTCAACAGCAGTGCAATGGTTATAGCTCACAGTTAGCAAAAGAAATCTTGTCAAACATAATTTTCCAAATGCTCTTCTGAAGTATTTTAAAATAATTTTTATTGAGGTTATTTTTACTGTTTGTTTAAACAAACTGTAGTCAAATTCTTGGACCCATGAGGTCAGACGGTAAATTCCTGTTGGCTTCAAATGGGTGAGGATCTCTCTGCTCAGATTTTCTGAAACCCGATTCTGGCTGAACTCCTTCCTGCCTCGGACAACTCCCCTTTTGCGAACATGTGCTAAGAGGACCTGCACGTCAAGCTGGGTATCAGATAGCGAAGTAACTGTTGCTGCTTAACATAGCCGTCCAGCGCTTGCCCCCGGGGCACAGGACTGCCTTCTAGGAGTGGGATTTCACACCTTCCCAGTGGAAATACCTTACCCGGCCAGGGGGCTGGGAGCCATCTGCACCATCTTGAAAGTGCCATCAAGAGTTTCAGTGGGAAAGAGAGTTTGGAAACGCCTGTCTGAGGACAGGCATGAGGGAGGGAGTACCTTTTCCTCACAGAGGATGGTAAGTGGCTTTCAGAAAGCCTTTCTTCTTCACTTTCTGCAGCCTGCCAGAACAAACCAGCATGCTTGGCTCTGCTGAATGATGTGAAGCACTGCACACAGATTGCACTATTAGAGACCACTTTGCTTACAGATCCAGGAGACATTTCTAATAATCTCCTCCTGCTGCCTTTTTTATTTCATTGTATTTTGTGTTAGTTTAAAATCACTTTGTTATAGCCTCACATCAGCTGTTGGGCTTTTATTTTATCTGTGTTATGCAGTTCTGACAAAGAAAAGGATATTTTTATGTGACAGCCATGATCATATATGTGTGATGTTGTTTTCCCCATTCTTCAAGAGTCAGGCCCTCTGCTCATCCAGCAGCAGAGGGAGATGCTTATGAGGGCCCCAAGTAAACAGCAGCTTCCTCAGCCCCATAACCTATGGAATTTCAGCACAGTAAGTGGGAACCTACAGTACAAGGAAAAAATTATGGAAATACAACTGAATCATGGAGCTCTCCTATTGCCCAGAGCTTCCGATTTCACCACAAACAAACCAACAGCTTAAAACAAGGCAAGCAAAGAACTTAAAAGCCAAGATGTCATGAGGGGAAACAGCTGAAGGGGATATGGTGTCTAAAGCCCTCATGTAAGCTATAGTGGAAGATTTTTTTTTTAGGTCATTAGAAGTTCATACACCACAAATGAACACCTTGCTCACAGACATGTCCAGAGCATGAAATATCGTGTGATCACTTCAAATGTAAGAAAAGTTTCCTAAAAATGAATGAAAATTAACAACAACTTCAAACTTAGTGACTACTAGTAGAGCTGTGTACAATATTTCAAGTATTTCTTCTCCCACATGGCATTTTTAGCAGCACATATTTTCACGGGCACTTGTGTGAAAAATTATAGTGCACCTTCAATTACAGGTTTCCTGGAACACCTCTTAGCACTGGGAATTAGCATGGCCTTGTCCTTATACCACACTTCACCCCAATGGCCTGACTTTAGAGGAGCAGAATTGCTCCTGGCACTTGCTCTCCTCTTGTCTCCCACCTGCCCAGTGTTCAGGGCTAAAGTTACCTAGGGTTTGGTTTGAGACAAGGGGATATAAGTGAGACTTATGTAGCACAAAATGTCTTTTTACTAAGAGAGAGCATTATCCATCCATGTATTTATGTAGCTATTTATGTCACTCATGAACAAGTAAAATTTTTCACAGCTAACAAAGAGAGTCCCGGGCCAGGATGTTTCACTCTATATTTTAGTCCAGCTCATCGATTTTTCTTTTCACAGCCCTCATGTTTTTCATTTGGAAAAGCTATGCTACATGGGATCATTTGGTTTGTATGTAACTTACGGGTATCACGATGTCTTTTTTCAGTAGCATCCATGTCTTCGGGAACTTGCACAGACCTGCTTGGGGCCTGTCCTGATGCACTTTGCCAGGTGCTCCTTATAGCGATAGTACAGTTCCTGAAGGATCCAAAAGTCTGACCTCATAGTGGGGATATTCATCTACAAAAAGATACAAGATGTTTTCTACACCTGGTGAACACAGCCAGCCTGTGTGCAAAGCTGTGTCCATCAGTATCCATCACTGGATAATACTGTATTCTTATTCTATCTGTAACTATGACTGTCTCTGCCAAACCAAACTGCCCTGCTTAGTTAAGAACGAGGAAAGAACCATGTTCATTACATTTCTCTTTCTTGCGTTAAACACCCATCCTGTGAGCACTTTTGTGGAGGTGCTCTAGTGCAGTGTATGACAGCACAACGAGGGCTGTGGTGGGGGTGCCCAGGGCCAGGCAGAGACAGGGCCAGGGGCAGTGGAGAACAGAAATAGGCTGCTGTGACACCAGGGACTTCCTGGCACTGTGAGTCACTGTCTGTTCCCCAAAGCCTGTTCTGAGTTTTCCCTGGGATTATGTGCTTTTCCCAGTAAATCCTGATGTGGCAGAGAGTTATGGCATGTACTGACCTCTGGCTTCAAGTACTGGCCTCTAAGGGCGATTGAACTGGACGTGTTCTGCCCATCAAACCTCTGCTCCAAGACAGTTCTGTGGTCTAGCTCAGGGCAATCTAATTTAAGCGATTCATGTATTTGGAAACCATTGGGACTGCTAATTATCTTCCTGGAATAATACAAAATTTCAGACTGATGAGATATGAGGTCAGGCCCACTGCTAATGTAGGCATACACAAAAATGTACCATTTTCATTTTGCAGAGAAGGGAACTACTTTGTCTAGTTTGTTTCTCTGACCTTTACAAAGCATTAAAATACCCACCAGAAGGGATCATTTTTTTACTTTGAAAGCTTTTAATTTTGCATTATTTTGAGGATATGTAAAGTTGTTGTTTTTTCTTAGTTGAAGGTGGGTTTATAGTATTACTTCTTGCTCCGTGGCACTGCCAACATAGAAACCAAGAGTACATAAAAGATCTTAATAATATTTACTTCCAATGTTTTGGGAATAAAAAAATCAGAAAACTGAGAGTAAATAGTAAAAGTAAGTTGGCAACATTGACTGCTTTCTCCTAAGGATTGCAAAAAAGTTGGTGATTAAAACTATATGGAAAACCTCCCTTTTTTATAGTGGAAGGAGTTTCTTACTTTTTGTTGTTGATGTTCAAGTTTGGCACAAGCATTTGCTTTGAAGAAGATTTTTGAAGGAAAACTAGAGACTGATGACTAATCAAAGGGTGAGTGTGTTTACCGGGAACTTGTCAGAGATCCTTGTTTACTCTTGCACTCTGTCACGTTCAGGTGAGAGAATTTATCCAACCACTCTACATTCCTGTATGCTTCCTACACATTCAGTCATCACACAGCTTTTACTGCCTGCCTAGGAGCAAGGATTTGAGCCTATCTCCTTGGTGAATGTCCAAACTTCTGGGCCTTTGCTTGGTGTTTTTCTTCACTCTCTTGCTCTATCTGATTTAATTTTTTTTTTTTTTTTAAAAAGGTATCTTACACCTGGGATAATCTAATGAGTAAAAATTCCATCAAAACAAAAATTGACGTATAATCAGCAGATTTTGTAATCCATAGGATATTATGGGACATGGTACCTGATACACATCCTGGAGTCTCCAGGAGATCCCTTCTTAAAATCCTAACATTAGCTGCTGGCTCTTTCTTCCGTCTTCAGTAAGAACAGGCTTTGGGCCAAGATTCTTTGGTCAGAACCAAGTTTTCCTCTCCTGTGCTGTGTCGTGTTGGCCGTAACCTCCAGTGATGATGCATTTTGTGCCTGTCTGTGTACATCCACATCTGCAGCCAAGCTCTGACATGCTGCAGTGTGTGCACCATTCCTCAAGCATGATGGGATCTTTCCCAGGAGAGCTGTATAGCTGTAAAATGCTTTGAATGCTCTACTTTTTTCCATAAATTAGGTTGTAACATCATTATTTTTTGTGCCTCTCACACTGAACAAATTCCTTGTTACGATTTAGCAGGGATATTAATGGCCTGGTGCATGACCAGAAGAGCAGGCTGAAGCCAGAAAGGAGGGAGGATGTGAAAAAAATTAGTGCTGGAGCTAAATGTGAGTGCCACCAGTTCAGTCACTGGAAGGATTAGGCCTAAGACTGCAGTGTTAAACACATTAGCTTTAAACACCTCAATAGCTCTACTGAAGTCATCAAGGGTTTTTACTGTGATTAAACAGCTCGCCTGTGAATCCTGGCCTGTGAGCTTCAGTGCTTGTTGTTTGTCTAGGATACACTGAAAATTTAGTTAGCACTCTGGGACTTCATATCAGCAATGTGGTTATTGTCATTTCTGTAATTCATTGATCTGCAGTGGGGATTTCCTCTTAGGTCCATCCTGCAGCTTGCAGAGGCCACGCACCTTTATTCCTAATATCTTTATGCTGTTGCACTTAAACACTAAACAACTGGGAAAAACTATCCAAAAACCCCCTTTAATATTTAAGCTTTTTTTAATATTTAAGCTTTTTTTAATATTTAAGCTTGTTTTTCCCAGGCCTTTCAACATCATATGTGTTCACTTGGTGTGTTTTAGCAAATGACTTTGCCCATCCCAGTTCTACATGTTTCCCCTGCACATACCATTATTGAGTGCAGTTCCAGGAGACAATTGTCTTGTGTGGACAGTACACCTAAGAAGATGCTGACAGGAAGGACTTAGCCATCAAACAAAAATAGCATTAAAAAAATCCCAAGTAGACTTGAAAATATGTGTCTGGGAAAGTGGGAAAACTCAAATTCTTCACAGTAAATGATTCACTAACCATAACAAAATACGGTGGCCAGTATAAAAAAAGGATTTTGGAGCTGCCTACTCTTGGGTATATTTTAGGTGCTGTTTGGCAGGGGGTGGCAGAGTGTCTGTGTAACTGATACATTCTACAACTCCATTTCTATCTTTGGGAAGTTGCAACTGGCGTTTTAGAAATTAGCATGTCAAAATGCTGCTTCTGTCCCCTTGAAAACCTCCTTGAATGAGGGAGATCAGTACCACAAGGCACCGTGTTGGCACTGCACTGTGTGTAGCACGGTGGTGAGCGGCTGTGGCTTGGGTGTGACACTCTCACGGTGGCTGTCACGTGTGCTGCACGCGGTGCTTGTGACACTTGGTGACCGGAGCACACCGCGTGCCGTGGGGATTGGCATTGGCACACGCTCTGCCTGGGACGTGACGGGCCATAAAAGAGAAGGCATTTCCCGGTGCCCACGAGAGGAAATCCATGCTCAAGCACTGTTGTCGTCAATCCCGGCGCAGAAGCCTCTGTGTTGGTAAATATTTGTGTAATGAATTGTGTGCAGACTGTGTCCCTGTCCTTCCCCACAGAGGAGGACCCAGCTGAAGACACTGCTGTGTAAGTACTGACCCACCACTGGTGAGCAGAGTGCCAGGAAGCCTGGGTCAGGTAGAGCCTTTCCAAACATCTGTGGAGTCAAGCCAAGGGGTGGGGAGGGGAGTATCTCCAGTCAGGGAGTTTTGGACCAAGCCTGGGCACCCAAAGAGAGAAACTCTCATGGTCATGGCAAATGCTGTGCCTCATGCCCACCTGCACCACAGTAAATGTTAGATCACTCCTGAAATGAAAGATAAGTATTCCGTTGAAAGAACAGGCACAGCAGAATTCCTGAAGAAATGGCTCAGCCATTCAGGAGGACATATTGCAGATAAGTTGCCTGTGTAATTCAAAACTCATCATTTAAACTTGTCTTACTCAGAGTACTATCTAGTGTATAAGGTAAGCATAGTTTTGTGATAAAATTCTTTTATCCTGTTTTGCCCCCCTTTTTTTTACAAAAAGTACTGACATTTCTGTATTATATTAATTTTTCTGTTTGAATACAATGTTTTTTATTACTTTTTCTGGTAGGCTTTCTTAAACTTATTCCTTTTGCTTTGTTTTCTGCTATGAGTCTGAACATTTGCTTTATTTATTATCAATAAATGCTAAATATGCTTCAAGCTGAACACAAAAACTACTGAGAACCAAGGAAGTTTCTGTAAGAGCTTCTAAGCAAACCAGGCCCCAGTTCTAGGGACTTGGTGTATGCCCACTCTTGGCATTCTAAGACTTGTGAATGAAAGGTGTATGCACTATTAAATGTATTCAAATACCCTTAAAAATAAAGATACATTTCCTTCATGAACCACGAATGCTGCCGAAGTATTGGTTTACATGTTAATTTTCATGACGAGCAGAGGTGTACCTGGACAGCCCCTGTGAATGTATCGTGTGTGTTTGCTTACACACAGATCCTTAACTCATGGGAAATAAATGTGGGGATCCCCAAGACATCACTTCAAATTTGCAAAGTAATTGTTGCGAAGAAGTTTTCTGAGCTGTGGGTATACAGTGATATCCAAAACCAATGAGCTCTTTCAGAAGAGTTTACTATTAGTGATTTCTGTTCCAGTCTAAAGCCTCTGAAGACACAACATTTCTAATTGTGAACTCCCCACTGAACTCAAATGAAGCCACGTTCTCAGCTTCAGAGGGGCTGTCACACGTACTTACAGCTAAACATATGCTAACGTCCCCTTTTGGATCAGGATCATGTTCACAAGTATTCCACATGCATGAAAACATGGAGTTTCTAAACTCTTGGTGCCTTCCAGTTAATGAAATATCACAGAGTAGGATAGGTTAATCCATATAATTCACATGGAGTTCATTAAATCATTTTAACAAAATTTAACAGTTTTATTTAGCTTGATACTCAGAAATGTTAACACCCTGCTTTTAATGTGACAGATTGGATTTGGAAAGCAATATAAAACGTGGGTTTCAGTGTGTAGAATTTTTTATTTCCACAACTTAAGGATGTTGTTAAGATCCATGTGCCTTTTTAAGATCTGTTCTATCCTTTAAAATCCAACCAGTGCTAGATAGCCAAAACCATTTATCTTTATTAGCTTTTAGTGCTCTGGAGAAGTTAAAACAGGGATCTTTTATTACCCTTTTTTTCTTAAAGAAGTAGTTAGAAGTGAAGACTAACTCTGTTTCCGTTGTTGGCATAGAGATTTTTATTCATCAGTTTAGAGTGTTTCAAATAAGAGTAAGCTAACTTTGCAAAGAAAAAGCATATTCAATCTATGACCAAGACAGTTATTTGTATGTTTTTTTCCTCCTTTTTTTTCCCCCTCCTTCTTTTCTTCCTCCATCCACCTCCCCCAAAAGGTGACGTGCATGCAGTGGTTGCAAGGGGACCATACGATGCTGGACATGATTGAAAAGAAGCGTTGCCTCTGCAAAGAAATCAAAGCTCGACAGAAATCAGAGAAAGGACTCTGCAAACAGGACAGCATGCCTATTTTGCCGAGTTGGAAAAAGAATGCTGGGACCAAGAAATACAGCCCTCCTCCTTATTCCAAACAACAAACTGTTTTCTGGGACACTGCAATTTGACAGGCCTGTGGAGGATGCCCTCTCCACTGTGTTGCACCGAGCACAGGTAGCCTGCTTTCTTAATAAGGCAAAGGCTCTAACCTAAGACTTACCTACAGGTGGTGAACTTCCTAGGAACAAACACACTGGTACAGTGCTCACCTGTCAATCAAGAGAGAGATTTAAGTTTCCGACTGGATTAAGGCATACATATTTATCCAGGATTTTTTTGGATCCAGAAGATATCAAAATGTAAATATTTCGCCAATATATTGAAAACATCCAAACTAATACACTGTTTAAATATATAAATATATATATATAAAAATTTAAAAAATTATGGAGAATTTTACTATATAATGTTACTGTTATACTGTTTTATTACCTATTTTCTATGTTCTATTCTACTGTTCACCCCCACCCCTGCCGCCACCATTTTATTTCTCTGACCTGCCTAGATGTGGCCTCTGTACAAAAGCATGTGGTTGTACGTGTTGTTGGAGAGGACAATGTACAAAACAACTCGGTGCTAGGGCTGTAGAAGATAATTAGAGTCGTACTTGTTAGATGTCCTTAGTTTGGGGGGGAGGGATGGACAAAGGAGAGAGTTCTGGTGAGAAACAGCAAACCTGCAAGTGCTGAAAATACAAGTGCTCGATGTGGGTGCCCAAGTTGCATTTAAACTATTAATTGTTCTGCATCTGTTTTCCCGTGATGTTAACCAGATAAATTGCCCTTGGTTTTATATGAACCAATTACTAAAATGATTTGGACAAAGAACTAAATTTTCTCCAGCAAAGCCTGCAACAGAATCTCTTCCTTGATGACGTTCCATTGATTAGCAGAGACCATGGTTCACTGTGACTAAGCATTGTGCAGCCCTTGGAGAGAGCCAGTCGCTCAGTGGGTTGAGGCAGTGCCACTGCAGCCGCCGTCCCTGTCCACATTTACCGACGGTCCAGAAAATAAAGGCGACAAAATCTGTTTACATGTTTATTATTTTTAAATCCAACAACACATCCTAACTTACGCTGTGTCAGATTTCCTCATGTTATTTCTGTGGGCTGGAATTCAGACCCCTTGAAAGGCAGTTGGGAAATCCCTCTTGATTTCATGCGGTTTTGAAGCAGAAGCCCACGTAACGTGTTCTCCTGGCTATGCCGTTTCTTCTTCCTGGCTGCTTCTGGAATTGGCTTGCAATCCTGTATTATATTACACCCATTTTAACAGAATATTATGTCATGACCAAAGAATTATGACCTCCTGGTTTTAGCAGGAGAAAGAGATGGCTTATACTGATTATGAGGGTGAAATCTGTGAGGTGAAATATCTTCCAAAAGGATCTGTTGAGAACGAGGGAAACTTGTACTGCGGTGGAGTAGGGGGAAAAAAAGATCTATGGCATATATTTTGTATATTAAAATTTCTATCTTTGTGTCTGAAGTTTGGTAGTACAAAATTCCCTCTTTAAAACAATCATTTTAATGTTATATTCGCCAAGAAGAAAAGGTGTGTTGTTTGAAACTTCTTGTTATATTGGCTTTTCTTTGAAATTATATTGACAGCATTGCCACAGCTGTAATTGCTGATCGAAAAAGACCAAAAATAACAAATTTTAGAAGGTTTTTGTAATCTATATTGCTAAAGTTTGAGTTTCAGTAATGCTTTATCAGTAGTAGTTTCTTTTCAGCCTCTGAAATAAAGTTTTTAAATATTTTATAACTGATTAACTAATGTATATTTTGATGTCCAAACTGAGATTTCTGTAAAAGATGAAGTGTGTGTTTATATGTGTGTATGTATATTAGCATTATTGTATATGTATATATGCATATGTGTACACACATATACATGTATATACGCATGTATCTATATATACCCATAGATGTGTGCATACGTATATATCCGCATACGTTAAATATTGGTGTGTTATGACTATACAAAGGCCGGAATAGGTACAGAATTGAAATGCAGATTTGAAGACCCCCTCACAGCCAAAATGACAGAAGACATGAAAAAGCCCAGAGGCTGTGAGGGAATCTTTGAACATTTTACATCCAAAAGACACCAACTGTATATTCTGCTTATTCTCTTTTTTTAAAAGAAAGAAAATGGCAGAAGAAAAACTCCAGAGATCTCACAAAGTTCTAGAATCTGCTGGAAAGAAGACAACTTGTTGGTCATGAGAAATCTGTTGAGATAACAGGTTCATTATTCAGCAAGTGTTCATGCTTTGTCTTCCTTTTAATGCGGCAAGAGAAGAATTTTCCGTATCCATGTGTGAAATACTTAGCTCAACCCTTTTCCCCAGCTGTACAAAGTCACTGGTGACAAAACGCAAGCCGGCATTCAGTCAGTGCTGCCAGTCCTTGTCCTCACTGGTCTCCTCCTGGAGCAGTTCCTTTAAAGCTGCACTGCCAAAGCATCAGTGGCAGTGCAGACCCTGGGCACACCCACTGGGGGAAGGCAGTGTCAGTGTGAACAGTTCCGTCCTTGGTAGTGTTCATATCGTGTCCTTTCCATATCGAGATGTAATAGGAATAATGATCAGGGAATCGAAGCATTCTTGTCCTAAGCAGACTTGCTTGTACACTTAGCCCACCGCAAACTCCTTCTTTTGCTTTTATTGCTCAACTCTGTTTATGTTGTCCTTCCTAAATAACTGCCCACGTGCTTCCAGACCTCCATTGTATCCCATGGAAACAATGGCTTTTTGTTTTAAAGTGCGACAACATGATAAAGTAAAATATAACTTAGCACTTACCTTCAAAGCACTTTAGAAATGTGAAGTAAACCTCATGCTTGCGAGAGCCGTTTTACTGAGGAGAGACGTGAGGCTTTGGAGTAGTTTCCAAAGGTCAGGGACAGAGCCAGAACAGGACACAGCCACTGCCCTGTCTCGTGACTGCTGGCCCACCCCATTGCTCGAGTAAAAGGCACATCGTCCTGCCGAGAGCTGCCATCACAATGCTGTCAAACATTCCTACATCACCTCTTGTCTCAGCAGCTTCTGTGTCACAGGGTGAATGACAGTGCTTAGTTACACACGGTCATTAAAGCTGTAGTCTGTATAAATATGCAATCTGTATATACATACAGATCACATATATACACACACTTATGGAGACTGTATATATGAAATTGTTTGGTATGCACTTATTTTGCTTTAAACTCCTGAGGTTAAACATTATAGTGTAGCAATTTGTGTAAGGTGCACTGTGATTTCAAGAAAGCACAGTAAAGTCACAGGTCTTGTTATTCTTGCACTAAAAATGTGTTTACGTATATTAGCCAATGTATGTCTACTTTATCGCTCCTTTTGACAAATTAAAGCAAATGGTATAAAATAGTATGGGGTTTTTTGGTTTGGGTTGTTATTTTTAAGTGGACAATGGCACTATGTTTTTAAATGACAGGGTTTTTAAATAAAATGAAATCATTCTGTGTTCATTCCAATGTAATACATTTACCAATATCTTGAAACTGAATGTCATGTTGCTTTTTTTATATTTCATTAGAAATTGTCAGGTATGTGCCTGAGATTGTGTAGGACTAAGGAGTAGCTAGAGGCTAACTGTAATCATATATTATTAGCCGTTTCTATATACACAGTATAAATACATATTAATTTTCTTTTCATTTTTGTACTTGATTTTTTTAGGTAAGATGTAATTAAATGTACTTTGATACTTCTGAAGTAATAAGATGTTGTTTGAAGATCAATTCTGCTTTCTTTAGTGCATTGACAATATTTTACAATAATTTAGTGCTTATTTATTTGTGCTCCAGTGTAATTATAATAAAAAGCAATAGTTTAAAATATTTGGCTGTTCATTTTCATTTGATGGTTTAAGTTTAGGGACAGGTTATTCACAAGGGATTAACCAGAGGTTCCTGGGAAGAAAAGTCAAGTCATAGATGTATATTTATAGCATTCCCTGGGCACATTTTTAATCCCACCATTTGTTGGAGGAAATGAATTAATTGCTTTAATAGGTTAGTATTTGCAAGTCATGCCTGGTTGCATCTAATGCCATGAGTGCCATCCTCAACTAAATCCTTAGGATAAGATTTCTCTGAAGAGCAGATAAATTTTTGTTTAAGTACCTTTCACAGTTTGGGATGGCAGATGCTCACTTCAAAGACACCCCCTTCACAGATCTCCATTTGCAGAATATCCCCAAATGGGAGAGGGGCCTATCACAGTCTCCCATAAAGCTCTAAAAAATCTGCTTAAAAGTAAGCATAATCTTCCTGTTTCCAGACAAACGCTTTAGTCCCATTAGCATGTAAACCCCAGCTCTTGCAGAGGAATTCCACAACTTTTTTAAGACATCCCCGCTAATATTTTTAAGAAGGCATTTTGTAATTTGAAAAGGTTTCCAAGAACAAGTAAGCAAGTAGTTAATAAAGAGCCCAGTAAGAAACAGTAATGTTCTTGCTGTGGCACTGAGACCGTTTTTCTCTCTCTTCATGAAAAAAGCTGCCTCTAATATGCAAAAAAGTGTTATCCATGTTCGTACAGATCTGTATGCAGAAATGTACTGGAGGGGGCAACTTCTGGTTGTCTTCAGCAGGAGCTGCTTCTGGGACAGGTTGCAAATGATCCAGAAAGTGCTTTCCAAGTGCTTCCCTGCCCCAGGAGTCACCTGGTTCCCCAAGGCACAGCCTCTCTGCTCAGCAGCAACCCCATCGACAGGGCCCATATATAGGATGAAGAGCTTTGCTACCTCTTCATGCTCCTCTTCCTCTCCCCAGCCTGACACAGATGTTCAGAATTTCCTCTGAAGCAAAGTCCAGCCTTTTTCTCACAGGCTCTGTGTTTCATATGAAGACCCCCTAGGGATGACTAGAAATTAACAGAATGCTGTTTTACAGGGATTTCTCTGGCCCTAAAAGAGGAAAAGAGATTCCGTCAGTTTGTCAGAATGATGTCTGTGCTCTTCAGTGGCACAGTTCACAAAGCCCTGTGTCCTAGCTCATTTCTAAAGGCTTGCCACAGTGACTTCCAACATTCACCTTACTCCACATGATGTGCCTGACCACTGCTGGACACAGCAGCAGCTGAACAGAGAAGGAATGAAACGGAAGGATTGCCAAATGCATCAGGAAGCCTAAATATGGGGCAAATTCAGACTTTTCCCTATTTGAAATACATGTATTCTCCTTCTTTGCCACTGCAGAAACACTTTTTATATACCATTGTTTCTTAAACAGAAGAGGTTTAAATTAAAAGGAGACAAGACCATAAAAAACAACATTTGAGTTTTACACTTGTATTTGCTCTAAGTTTATTTAGTAATGGAAAGGTGCCTGTAGTACTCTGTCTTGGGTGTCTGCTCCTTTTGCATTTTGAAAGCCATCACAATACCACTGGCTGGAGTTGCTGCTGTTTCTCTGCCACAGTCACTCAGAGTGACCTCAGCTGGTGCCAGAGTGGCTGAGAAGCAATTAAAGCACAGAGGGGCCTGTCTTGCTTGGGAACAAGTAACCTGCCCTGAGCACAGCAGGGAGGTTGAGCAGCCCTTAGAGGGAAGATGGGCCAACATCTCTCAGATCTATGGCCAGCACTCAAATAGCTGGCAAGGGAACTGCAGGAAACTAAATAAAATTTACAAAAACAAAAGTCAACTGAAAAGAAACATTGCTCAAAGGCAAGGCTGAACACATTTGGCATTTATTTTCTAAACCTACCAACATCTCTTTTATGGTGTTTTTCTTCTCCTTTAAAAGAAGGTCACACACCTGTCACCCTTTAATTGAGATTTTTGGCACTGGGTTGGATGGTGGTTTCAGTGTTCTCCCCACCTGTGGTATATTTTCATCTTCTTTTGTCTCCTTCTCTCTTTCTGTCTCAATCCTTTCTTTCATGATGTGCTTTGGGAACTATATTGGTAGGTACGAGGCTTCCCATCATCTTTTTTTTCCCTTTAAAGTTGTTTTCTACCTCCCTTGTTCTCAGCTGGCTCTGTGCTCTCTAACCCTCACGAAAACATACGAGGAGACCAGGAGGAAGAACCACCATAGATTTTCTTTTAGAAGGTAGGATTTATCAATGCTGTTCGTGGTTTATACATAACAAATTTCACAGAGGGCTGGGGAAAGAGAAACGGCTGGGAAGGTGGTGGGAAAGGCTGAGCTTCAGTCTCCAGCACAAAGGGTGTCCCTGAGGCACCGGGGCCGATCCCAGAGACCCTGCAGCGAGCCAGGCAGGGTCCCTTTCCCAAGCACCCCCCAGGAGGAACCTCCTGCTACGGGTTCTCAGTGACCATAGCAGCGTGCCGAGCTCGGGAAGCAGGGAAAGCTCCCCGGCTGTCGGTCCCCGGAGGAGAGAGAGGAGCCTGCACTTCCTCAGCAGTCGCTCCTGATTGAATGCCTTTGGTCCTGCTCTCCATGACCTTATACTTTCTTTGGACATTAACACCTCCGCAAAGTGGGTGTTAAATGGTGCTGTTAGTGTCTGTAGCGTGGTTTTACATCCACTTGAGAAGTGTAAATGATTCTACAAGGTGCAGGGCACTGGAAAATCAGCTTTCCCCAGGCTCCAGCTGGCTGGGGAAATTCAAATTAACTCCTGTGGAATCCAGCTCCTACCAAAGAGCTCTTTTCTTTCCCAAGTTCTTCAGGGTTTTTTTTACTGTTTTTTGTAAACACAACAACTGAATGGCTAGTGTGTTTATATTTTTCTAGTTTAAAGGAGCTGAGGTGTCCTTGGCCAAGCAGGAAAAGACACTCACTTTCTGCCTGGCTTTTAGGCCCATTTGAGAAGTTTGTCACAGTTTCTGCTGAACTATGTGGCCCATCCAAGAAGCCCACGCTTTCTTTCCCTGGCTCTTACCCTGTGTGTGGGATGTGGTGGCACATGTTGTAGATAGAATAAGCTGATGGGATGAGTTATTCCCTGTGGTACGTGTTTGACTAACCAGGCACTACCTGAGAGTGTTTCTTCATCCTCTGATTGTCGCTTACAATTTCCACACTCACCATGGGTAAGACTTCTCTCCCATGCTTTGACCATCCCTATCCCTGGCCGCGGTGACAGAACATCTGGCCTAGCTTCCTACAAGGTATCTAATTTGGTGGTACCTCCAAATAAGAAGACAAATTTCAAAACTAACTGGGATCCAGCCTTTTTGGGATATTCAAGGTTGCAGGCAATGCCATCAGCCTCAATAAAAACCAGACTTCTACTCGTTTTGCAGCAGCACTCAGCAGGGGGAAACCTGCAGTACTGCACACAGGGCCAAAGGAATGAACATCAGCAACTGAAAGGGTCATTTAAGCTCACCTAAGCCACTCACAGCCCCTTGCAGTACTACAGAAAGGTGGTGACCTTTGAGGGAAAGCCCAGCCGGGCATCTCATCTGAGCAGCAGCTCGGGGCAGCCCTGGCACTGCACACCTCTGTGGGTGTGGGTGTGCCTTCAGACGTGAGCAGGGCATTGCTGTGAGCCCTTGCAAACAGGTGCTGCACAGTCACCACAGTCAGTGCTGGAATGATCTCGCCAACATTTGTGCCAGGGATTTACTGCTGTGGACTGACAGGAACTGTGAATTTGACCAATTATTGTGTATTTTTCCTTGTACTTTTGCTGCTGTTTCATTTATCCTGGGAAGCTCCCCTCTGTTTCATCACTTATGTCTATTTTTGTAGACACAGACAGAAGTACAAATCTCCAGTACACTGTCTGAATTAATACTCTGAATCTATGGCTGAGAGAAATGCTGAAAGCCCTTCATAATAGCAGGGTTTGAAATTAACTAAGTAATGTGTCAGATTCTTATTTTTATTTTTGTCAAAAGTTTCATATTCCTTTATTTTCCATCTGTTTCAGGAATTCAAGCACAAATAATATTTTGAAATTTGGTACCAAAACAAATTTCAAATTCTGACAAGTTTTAATCCGATAGAAAGGCAAATTTGAGTTCATGCTTTCTTTACTTCCATAAGAAAGCTTTCTCACTGCCTATTTAATTTCCACAGAGATACTATTGCTTATGTTAACAGGGCTCTACAACATATAAATCACCTTTCTGTCCTTCTCTCCCCAAGAAAGAACGAATATGCAGTGTTTTTCACTCAGGTTTTTCTTTCTCGATATGTCCACAAGATAAATGAGTGCTTTGTCGAGTGAGGTTAGTGGGTTTAAGGAAGGGAAAGATTGTTTAGTGTCTTGGTGTGGTGAAATATAGCACTTAATGTACACATTC
The DNA here is from genome assembly GCA_013398115.1 of Falcunculus frontatus. Taxonomy (NCBI): domain Eukaryota; kingdom Metazoa; phylum Chordata; class Aves; order Passeriformes; genus Falcunculus; species Falcunculus frontatus. The sequence goes on along the minus strand of VZRV01000202.1, from coordinate 685,700 downwards.
TGCTAGTTCAAGGCGTGTTTTAGGAAAGTTTTATACTGTTTCCATGACAAATTGATAGGAAATTGGACAAATGCTGACTTTGGATTCTTGCTTGTGGCAAAGTGTTCTCTGTCCTTCAAACTTTATCTTGACTGAAGAGCCCTAGATAATACAGCCAAGAAGAATAATTAATGGTACATTTACTGCTGTTCTAGCATAGACAAATACACTTTTAGTTTTACTCTGGACCGAAAATATTTTGTACACTTTTGATTTATCTTTGGGTAGACTGTTAGTAGCTGTCTGATACTGTCAAAGGTAAATCAAAGCCTTAATGAAGGATCGATGTCAACTTATCCCACTGTTTCAGAGAACATTTTAAAATGTTGGAGACCTCAACCTCCAGTACTCCCTCACCTCTTCTCTTCATTTTTAAATTTAGTCCCATTTTCTACGATGTGCACCTTACAGATGCTCTCCTGCACATTCTTGCTATTAGCTAGTTTGCTGTGGGTCTTTTGTGTTGTGTTTGGAGGTTATAAGTCTTGTTATTTGTTTTTATTCTCCTGACACTCTCCTGTAAACCTTTGAAGTAAGGACTAAATCAGTTTTCCATGACAAGGAATGGGCATATCACACATCTATTCACATGTGTATGCACATCTTAAAACCAAAATTGGTACCTGATTCCAAGTGCTCCTATAGAAGAACAAAAAAACAGGGTCAGGTTCCTTTTTGGCATTCAGGGCATCCACATTAAGAAAGTCTCATACCATGTTATGACAGATCCAGCTTGGAATCCTAACTGGAAGATGTCATTTACTTTGCCATAGATTTAGACACTTATTTGCTTAGACATGTGAGTAACTTTCCTCTAGAGAGTTCAAGAAATGACATTACATGCTCCCACAGAATTCAAACAGCAGTACATGCTTTAGCTTAACAAATTATTATTGTTTTAAAAGAAAATAGTTTTCAGTGTCACAGTTGTCAAGTGCTGTTTGATGGATGTAATTCTGCAATGGAATGTGAAACTTTTAAACAGTGTCTTCTTTTAAAAACTCTTCTGAGGGGCATTAAGCTCTAGTGTATCTAATTAATGCTCTAAATATTCTTTCCTATCAGTTCAATCTTTATCTATCTCTGTGCTGCCTTGTTACCCAATATGAACTGCTCATTGAAATCGATTGTTCCTGGTCTTTTCAACCGTTGATTGTTCTTTCATGGCTGAACATCTAAAAATAACAATATTGATTTTTCTTACCTTATAGCCCTCCTCATAAGTCCTAACCAGAGACTGTCACTGTGGCCTAAGAACATGTGGGGGCACTTAGCAGTCCTGAATTTAGACTGAAAAAGGTATGTTTAGCACAGTATTCATCCAGGCACGGATCTTAAAACTGTCAGTCCTAGGATTCTCTCTTAAATCAGTGCTTTGGTTTATTTTTCTTTTAAAATTGGTGAAAATATTTACTCACAAATGTGAAATAGTGTGACATAGATCCTAGAATGTGCTAACTGCAATATCTTGTGTCCTCACAAGCCTTCAGTCCACTGAGTTTCCACAATTTCATGGGATCAGAGTAGGACTAGAGAATAATTTCTGTTCTCTCCTCATCTGCTGAGCATGCAGAGAGTGTAGGGAATTGGCTCCATCTCTTGCACCTCTGGTGGCCCAGAGCAGTCACCATGTGCTTGGAGGTAACTTTCAGGCAGGTACTCACTGGTGGCTGTGCAGGGAAGGATGTTCACATCTGTCTGGTCTGGCCAGACTAGCAGTAGCATGGCAAATTGTGGTCTCATATTACTACAACACTCAGGCCTGGCTTTGGGGAAAATATTAATTGGATTGCTTTCCATTTTCACGGGGGAAAAGAGGAGCAAACTTCTTTGTATAATATAAATGATAGGACATATCAGGAAGAAAAATGCAAAGAATAGGAAGTACAGTTGTTCAGAAAATTCGAAATGGAAGTCTTTTTTTCTAGAGACTTTTATTTTAATAGCTAAAGATATTAAAATTCTGGTTTTATTTTAAAATGTGAAGCAATTTTTGAATGCTGGTGTATCCTAAGATTAATTTTGCAAGTGGACTATTTTTTTTCCATTTTGAAATGGATATTTACCATTAAGAACGTTTTGCATAGTAATAAAAACTCAAGAAAAGAAATTACCATTTTGAGTTCTGTTACTGAAGTTTAGGACCTTGGAATAGGAAAGACTAGAAACCTTGTTTCTTTTGGAAGCAAGTTTCAAAATGATTGCATGATCCACAAAACAAAAAAATCTGATAGGAATTTGAAGCAGCAGAGTATGACACACTGACACATAAACACCAGGACAGTGGCCCCAGTGTGGGCTTTCAGAAGTGCTGGCTGTGGGCGTAGTGTCAGAGGACAACACGAATATTAAGAAAACCATAAGACAGGCCCTCAGATTCATGAAAAGTGGTTGTCTCTGTGACCACACAAAATGATGTGACTGAAAACTGAGGCAGAAAAAAAATACTGTGTGTTGTGGCCTGTTCTGTAAAATAGAAACTCCTTTTCTGCAAGAGAAAGCCTTGTTGCTCTGGACTTGGCTGGTGATCTGCATTGTTACGTGCACCCCAGCCTGCTCTGCTTTTACTCAGCATATTATTGAAAACTTGAAGTGATTAGCAGGAATATTTGGAAAAGGACAAAATCAGGTAGAAGAAAAGCTGATGCAGCAATTTGAACAACCATAGAAGACAGAAGATATGACACTGAAAATATGTAGCCTGACCCAAAAAATGTGAAATAATGAACAGACTGAATATGCTTTACTGAAGGAAGTAAAACTAGAAGGGAGAAAAGAAACGTTTACCACTGTTGTAATTAATGGAGTTAAAAACCATTTTAATAAGGAAAACAGCCAAACATACTGTTAAAATTTAAGGCTGACGAGGATATTCAGAATAATTGGCAAAAAAATAAACCCTGTAGGGATTAACTAAGTAAATGGGAAAAAATTTTCAGGTGTTTTTAGCCCCTATATCACCCATATTGATGAGCAGCCCTCGTGAAACTGTCCTCAAGACTGCAATACTGTGGAGTCAAGGTATGGTGTGGATACAAATATTTTTACTCTGAAAACAATATAGAGTTTTGGGAAATTTTTTTTCTGGTTTTGAAAACTTGGTCCATTATTGACAATGCAAACATGGTGCAGGGGATGACTGCACAAGACCAATGCTGTTAATACCCAGCAGGAGACATGATCCCTGGGTCTTGGGTCCCAGATGGGGATATTTTGCATAAGATGTTCCTCACTGTCTTCAGAGAGTTGGGAATGGTCATGGGAGGTGTCAGGTTGTGACTCAGTTGTTAAGATCAAGCTGTTGTTGTAAGGTTGTGCTGTAGTTTGTTGGATGTGTGCAAGGCACTGTCAGACACTTCCCTCACGTGCCCGAGCTGGAGAGAAGCGGCCCTGGCAGTCACCGTCAGGGGACACGCGGCTCACAGGCCGAGCACCAGAGACCACCGAGAAAACATTGCCATCGAGGCTTAGCTCTGTGAAAGAGTCCCTTTGTGTTTCAGGGAAGACTTCTTAGCATCATCTGAGCAAGTCTTTAAACCTTTTTCCTGACAGTTGTTGTCCGAGCTAACAAAGCACTGTGGAGTACCAACATCAGTTAAACGAGCAGCCTAGTGAGTTTGGCCTGTATTATCTCCTTGTATTTTTCTTCCAGCTGGGCGACTCTCTGGCCCTTCTTTGTAAAGGGGTGAGCTTTTAATTTTTTTTTTGTTGTTGTTTTTTTTTTGTTTTGTTTTGTTTTTTTTTAAATTTTAACAGCATGCAGTGCAGCAAGGCCTTTGGTCACAAGCAGGGCTCCTGGTCAGATGGATTTTGGGCAGGTTACTGAGGCAGGCCTGGAAACAACTGTTGGGCCTGGGCTACAAACATCAAATCAAACTCCTGCACACTTGTGACAGCAACAGCAGCAGAGGAGCCTGACACAACAGAGAGCTGAGGCAGGGTGGCTGCTGCAGGCATTGAGCCAGAGGACTTGTGTGTACATTGAAGCTGGACCAGGGTGGCCAGAAAATTGTGGGGTGCTTTGCTGGTGGTGGGCAGATGCTCATGAAGGCTTCCACAATAATCTCTGAAAGACCCTGGATTTAATTTTTGTGTCAGGCTTCTTGCTTCTGCAGAGAACAGTTTATGCTGGAATTTTGTGTTTACAGAGAACTGTTAGGCTGCCCTTTAAAGTGTTTAACTAATATTGTATCAACACGGTGCAGACTGATATGTATCTTAGCAACTGTGTCAAGTTCACGATGGGCTAAAAATCCAAATGGGAATCAAACAATCTGGAGCCTTGGAGCTTAGAAAGCTGAGAATAAGGAGAAAATTACAGGGTTATTCTGGGCCCAACCAATGCAGCCCTTCAGCTTCGCACTGTGCTAATCGTGGGTTAACAAGCGCCTTAAAACTATAATTAAAATGAAAGATACACACAGTATCTCCAAAAATTATAATTTTTAAAAAATGGTCTTTCAAGGCAAGAAAAAAATTGAAATAACAGAAGTACAATTGAAGTTTGAAAGGAGTGAAGTCTATAAGTAAGCAAAATACTGTTGCCTGGTTTTATTTACACTTTACACATCCATTGGTTCTTAAGTCAGGAAAACTCTGTCTTTGAATATCAGGTTGGATGCTGGATGTTTACCCCAAGTGTATGTGAGCAAGAATAGGGGTGCAGGTCCTGCTGTAAATATGAGCAAATGCTTGTCACCCACTCTGCTGTTGGGAAAAGTCATGCAGCTCTCAGCTGTGCAGAAACCAGAACTACAGGGAGTTTACAGGCCTCTGGGTCTGTGACAGGTTAAGCAGGTCATAAATTGTCCCAGATGTAGCAACAGTCTCTTGGCATCACATTCCAATGATCTACATTCATGGTCACCCCATTTATTGTGTGACTATTTCAAATAATTCCTGAACATACTGTGTGAGCAATTATTTTTGACTTGAACAGTCTGAATTGGTCCTTTCGGCAGTACCTGAGCTGGGTCTGCAATGCCCCTTACCTTAGAGAATGAAGTTTCCTCCACAAAGCACATTTCATCTTCAAAATGTATCATGCAAGAGTTGTTCAGATTTTCCACGTACACATTTATACAGAGATCTGTGACTCCACTGATGGTTTGTATGAAGCCGATACTTAAAGGCATTGTTAGTTAAGCCTTTTAAGTTGCTTGAGGATCATTACAGGTCTGAGAGTTTCTGGTTACCAGGACTTTAACTCACGCCTCTCTGCCAGAATTCTTACAAGGCAGCACTGTGCTTCTTCTGTTCATCTTTTTCCTTTCCAAGAACAGATCTAAGAGAGAATGAAGGAATAATAAACCAAAACTGACACAAAGCTTGTTTTAGGTGTTAATGGTTATGACCTTGTAGTTCTCAAATGTGCTGGGCAAATCACTGCAGTAAATACCAGGGAGTCTCAAAAAATAGTCTGAGCCCCTGAGGTTCCAGCCGGGTTTTGGAGAGGGATGCACTGTGTAAGAACAAAGCCTTCGGTTTGGAGCATGGAGATTAAAGGATCAATTTGGTGAGATGGAGCAAGAAGGCAGAGTTATTAAAGTTAAAAGGATCTTGAACTTCATTCACCACGTGATGTGAAGAGGGCACAAGGGGTTTATATGTTTATGCTGCTTCTTGTACCGTGTGAACCTCTGAAGAGTGGAGGTCCCATCTAATCTTAAATTACTTTGTCCTTCCCAGTTCTTGTGTCATGCCCAAGATGTGAGATTTCACTGACTCTGTGTGCTCAGTAACTGAATCTGCCAGTTGATGACTTGAACCTTTCCCAGGAATCACAAGGGACAGTCTAAACATCTCTGCATTTTAAGACACTGAGAGCATTTCACCATATGAACTTGAGGATTTCTTGAATATCCCAATATACTGAGGTATTGGAAGAAGCATTAGAGATGGGAAAGAACAGTAACTTCAAAAGTCAAAGAGGAAACTTATTTTTAAGAGTTTTCCTTTGGAAGAGGTTAGATTTATTACAAATGTAAAGTTTGAAGATCTAAATAGAGAAGCAGTGGAGTGATTTCTCAAGAGCTAATAATCCCAGCAAATATTTTAAAATAATTTACTGTGAAATCAATTTTATCAGATGATAGAATCATATGGGTCTCTTCTGTCATGCAAATTCTCCAAAATGAAATGCCTTTTTTTTGGTGAAATAACCTATTTTTCCATGCAAAAATTATGGTTTTACAGGAAAGAAAATATTTTCCCCTCAGGAAGGTTTGCTAAACCTGCTCTGCAAAAGTGGAGCTACAAAGCCAAAGTCTCAATTTCTGCGAAATGGTGGCATTGCACCTGTTTGCTTAAGATTTAGGATGCACTCAATTCACATATATTAAACGTTGGGATGTATTTGATATCACAGTCAAATTTTCATAGAAGCTGCATAAAGACAATGGATACAGAGCTGAAATCTGGTCAAATCAAACTCTGTAGCCACTGAGGCCTGCCTTGGATGCTTTCCACAGTTTACTTTTCATTGTACTAGAAATGATTGATCCCAGAGTACAGATGGATTCCTGAGCTCCAGAGGTTAGTTGCATACCAATATTACCCTGGCATCATATCTCAAAAATAATCAGCAGTTTAGTTCTGAATCTTTTTTCTTAGTCTTTTTCCTGGGTTTGTGATAATCCATCTGCCAGAGCTCTAATTTCTATTGTTTTGAGGCTTATCTGAAAAATCAGATTTTCTCATCTTTATGTACCACCTGGCTCATAGGAATGAAACTGAATATGAACCACAACAAAGAAAATAGAGTTAGGTTTTTCCCTGACAAATCTTTATTGTAGATGAAACTACTCAGTTCCTTAGGGACTAACTGAATGTTTCTTCTTGTGCTACACTTATCTTTTATCAAGGCTAGGTTTTTTCTATTATAAATGCCTATTCTTATATGTGCTGTTAATAAATTATTTTGAGGAGTACATGAGGGAAGAGAAAAAGTGAGGAGCTAGTATTTCTTTTCCCTCTGTAAGGCTGAATATTTCTAAATTCATAGAATCTAAAATATCAATTTTATGTCTGAATGACTTTACATTCACAGAATACTAAGGATTAAAAAGATGCTAGCTAAAAATTCTGCATTAAGGAAATTTCAATGCATTGTTATGCATTCAAAAATCAGGAAATGATAGCATTAGGAGTTTGTGTCTAACCAAATGTGCTGCCTTCATATTGTTATGACAATACAATCTTTAGATTGTAATAACAGAATGTGTGTAGTACTGCTATTATATCTTATGGGCTCATATCTGACAGCCTAATGCACTTCTGGACTAGGAAAAAACAATTCTATTTTGTTTTTTTTTTTAAACATAATATGACATTTTCATGTTTCAACTTGTATACTCTGAGAGTTTTAAAAATCCTGGGAAAAAACCTGAGCATGACAGAGGAGTCCTTCCCTGGCAAGGTTGGTTACCTGGCAGTGAAAGCATCCCCTGCGCTTTTCCTCTCAGCCCTTGACCAAAACTTACATCATGGAGCTAAAAGCAAAGTGTTGTTGCAGTCACCCGTGCACTTCAGGATAAGAAAGGTGCTGTTAGAAAAATATTTGGGTAAAGTCTTTCAGAACTGTGAGTGCTGTTTATGGAACCTGCTATTAGAACTGCAGCATTTACCAGGGTTAGCCACAAAATGTTCAACATAACCACAGGTTCTGCCTGCACTTGGGAATGAACATACTGGTGATAAATAGTTGGTAAAAATTTACTCAGGAAAAATTTTATTTCATCTTCTGATTTTTATGCTAGCAAAGGATCCGATCCGCAGAGTTATATTGTGATAAAGGTTGGGCTTTGTGTTTAGAGATGACAGAAATTTAAGGCATCATCAGTATTTTGGAGCAGTTCCTCGTGGCTGTATTTTCTGTCTCTTGTATTGTTCAAGGGGCAGTCATGAAGTTAAAAATTTCTCCAAGTCACCTCTGCACAATTTTGGCCCAGGTAAAGATGCTGTGTTTAAATTACATTTAAACCCTGGCCATTAGTGCTGCTACACTGCTGTGCCAGCACAGGGTCCTGGGTTTCTTTCCTTTCCTGTGTTACATGCATTTTACCTGCCAGGAGCCCCTGGAATCAGCCACATCCACCTGCTGAGAGCAGCTTTACCCAGCCACAAAGTGTCTACCCATGTGCACTCTAAGATCCCACTATGCAGTGAGAACATGCTACTAAATAAATAAACCTGGCTTGTTCTTTTGCACGGGCTCCATCTAACTCCCTCTTTCACCGAGCACAGATCAGAAGGAAGTCACTTATATTCAGTGAAATGCAGACTCCCAAGTGAAATGAAATAGACTTGGGATAGGTCTTGCACAGTAAAAAATATACCTTTTTACTATGCTCCCTTGAGGGCTGTAGTAAATATGTTACATTTAATGTAGTGTTTTTATGAGCTGAGAACACAGCCTGCTGAATTTTTTTGTCTCTGATTATTTAAGATTGTATCATATCAAAACTTCTACTTTCAGTAAGATCTGCTATGATTACTCTGGGGATGTGAAAGCCAAAGCACAGGCATTATCATAAGGTTGTTTTAAATAAATATTTGTTTTGATTTGGTTGTTTTCTTTTGCCTGACTACTTTCACAATCTGTTTAGCATCTTCTCCCATGATAAACCAATAAGTGCCAAAAAGTTAATGAGAGGGATGCTGAGTTTTGGAATGGACTGGTAAAAATTGCTGGGGAAGGGAGAAATTCTGACTCATGGGAGAGAAGCAGGATCTCTATTTGTGGGTGGCACATGCAATGAAAACCTGGTCAGTCTATTGGGGCATACTTCCCACATCACTGGCCTGTTTATATCTTGTGCTGACAGGAACAGGGGAAGTAACAGGATCTACTGGATTTGCGTGGGATATCCAGGCAGTGTTGGTAAGCAGAAGAGGAAGACAATTAAAAGTGATCTTCTTATAGTGGGTTTATTTGGCAGACTTTCTGCCTCTCCACCTTTCCCCAACCCATTTCACACTCTCCCTTGATCTTGTTTTAACCTCTGTTTTCTCCCAGTCTTGCTCTCTTTCATCTGTTCTCCCTTCCCGTATGAACAATCAGCCACTGAATCCTCTCTCAATAAGAGCCTGGAACTGAGAAGCTGAGGTGTGCAGGAAGCAGCCTGTTGTCCAGATCACTCTTTGGTCAAGATGGGAAGAGTCTAACAACTGCTGAGTACTTTGCTGCATTTCCTGTTACAGTGTTTAGACACCCCTCTTTGCATGCATTTTGTAGTCCTTTCTCATCCCTGGCTTCCAAAGAACTTCCAAAGAACTCCAGGTTTCAAGCTTTGGAGATATACATGGTTTCCTTCCATGGGATGGTTGTGCAGAAGCCAAAGCATGTCCAATCACTCTCCAGACAGTGTGGTGGGAGCTTTCTGAAGGATATGTCAACTGTGGCAAATTAGAATGACTCAGCCATAGTTTTAACCACTAAGGATTGTATCACTACATTTTTCAGACAAGAAAAATGCTAGAGAGTAAATCAGATGCATTTTTAAACCACACAGCAGAATGAAAGTGGTGGTTATAATACAAGCTGTTTTATCACCCTAGCAATTTTCCAGTGGTCTCAACTATAATTTTAGTAAATCCAGCTGTGGTGTTCAGTTAAAAAAAAAANAAAAAAAAAAAAGGTGGTTTTTTTGCTTTTAAAGTTTTTGTTTTCTTTAATTGACTGACATTTCACATGCTGTAAAAGGTCAGAGATGAATGGTAAATGTTGATTCATTTCTCACAAAGCCCTACCTTCTTCTTAGTAACAACGTTTTGTTGTCCTTTTGTCCTGAAGTTGTCAATTTTTCTGTAACAATCTGTATCTTGTGGTATAAATCAGCCTTGTTCCAGCAAACGGAGGCAGGATTGGCATCTTTGAACTAGAGACAGAGAAGTAACAAGGTTGTTCTTTTACAATCCCCGAGCATACTTTTTGCAAGCCTGCTCTTTAATTGTGGTGAACCATGGTGGCTAGCCTCCCTTCAGAGTGCTCTTCCAGGGAGCACATCTTTTTATTTTTGGCTGGGAAATGAGAGGGTGGCCTGGCACAGAGCAGCATTGCTGGAACTCACCCGTCCCTGCCAGCAGTGGCTCCCAGATGTTTGTAAGACCATTTCTGAAGCCATGATTGTCTAAGAGTATAAGGCAGGCAGGATCTGTATGCAGAATTAATAGTTTTTATTAAATTTATATTATTGGGAAAAGATATACTTTCAGGCACTCAGCCTGTCTTCATGTCTGACATTGTGTTGTGCATGGCCTACCATGGTCTGACAGGCTGAGTGCCTGCCAGCTACTCTGCTTTTCCCAGCTTTCTTTCTTTTCCTGTTCTAATCAAGGCTACTACCTTTTCCTACAAATGCTGACTCTGTAGTGTTGAGCCTTCAGCAGGTGGCAGAGACTAAACTAGTCTGGATTGCTCCGTTACAAACCTGAGGTGGAACAAGGCAGAGGTGGCTCATCCTGAAATGAGAGAGAATGCGTGTTTCTATTCTCCTAAGTCCAGGGTTGATTTCTCACTGTATGCTCTGCCTGTGACAATGACCCTGAAGGGTGACAGAAACTGTAATTGAAAGAATGAGGTTATTGGGTAATGTGAACCTAGAGAGGTTTGCTCCAACAGTCCTTAGCTGCTTGCATAGTTTTTACACAGGTTCAGGGATTTTTTCCCCCTTTCTTTGACACCAGATATTGTTTTACAGCAGGTCCCTTAGTCAATTCCTTGCACAATCATACTGGAGCTGAACAATGATGAAGAGTGCTCTAGAAGTAATGACTTGAAATATCCTTCTCTTAAAATGCCAAATAGTTTAATCAACACCTGCTAGAAAAACCAACATGCATATTACAATGATTTCTCAACTTCTGCATATAACTATATGAATATCCAAAGTATACCTGGAAAGTGTAAATGGTATCATTTTTATTGCCTCTTCTTAATCAAATTTTTTCCCATACGATTCTTTTCTGAACAGCAAAATCTAGTGAAATTAACTTTAATTGTTTATATCTTTCATTTGGCTCTGCAGCAATCTTGTAGTGGCAATTGCCAGATGTTTCTGCTCATGGTCAGCCACTCCTCACTCTCATATATAATCCTTATGAGGTGAGTAAGAAGTTTCTTGGAAGGTATTAGTTTCTCTTGTTTGGGCCTGCTAAAATATCTCTCACTAATTATCAAATGAGTCGTGCAATCCTGCTGACTTACAGTGTAAAATGTTACACCTGTAAAATGTTCTGCCAGATAAAACAATCTCTGAAGTATAACTGAATGTATCAGAGTCAAAGTCAGCTTTGGCTGCGATGGACTGAAAAGTTTTACATCACGTGCGACATCGCTTTAAGTGCATCCACAGCTTGTCACTAAATTAACCACACCCAGCTGTGATAAAAGTGCCACCCTCAGCACCTGTGTCCACTTTGGAACTCTGCAGTTAGTCTTGTTAAGGGTGACGAGGTTCAGCTGTTCTGGGAGTCACTCAGCTGTTCTGGGAGTGTTCCCTTCACCCAGGCACTGCACAAAAGGAGCCCTGGGAGGACCTGGAGCTGCTTTTGGCTTGGAGTGAAAGTGCAGCTAAGATGGGTGCCTTGGAGGTGAGGATGGCTGGGGAAGTTTTGCAGTATAATTTAGAAAAGTGATAGCACCGAGGTGCTTCTCTTAAATGTGGTAAGTTAAAAATCTCCTCCTCTTTAATAAAATGTCTTTCTTTCCTCTTTTAGAGAGGGCAGTAATTGTGGACTGAGAGCCAAGTAATTTTCTCCAGAACAAAGGAGACTTGTCCTAGAGTACCTGCAAAGCGGGGAGTAAAGGTAAGTTAGAGAACTTTCGAGGTGTCTTCTTAGCTAACAGCTAGTATTATATGCATATGTACTTTGGATTTAGTATTCATTGAGGGGCATATATAATACCCATCTTGATGTGTTTTGCTTGGAATATCAGTGATGATGAAGTCTCCTAGGGTAACAGCTTTTATCACTATTTTCTGCACTTTTCAGAAGGACAGACTTGGGGGTTTTCTGCATGTTTCTTGTTGCTTCTGAATTATCTTGATTTAGATCCTTCCCTACTTAGTTCAGAGTGTGAAGGATTTTGAAGCTATATGTTCTCAGCTGAGGTGTGTCTATTTAACAACATACATCACACATGTAAAAAAAATAGTAGAATACTGTGCTTGAAAAGGAAAAAGGTTTAAAAAACAGTGTTGAAAAACAAATTTACTCTAAGTTTCATTCTGAAAGTCCTTAAAAAATAAAAGCATCTCTGAAACCTTAAACTTATGTGTTGTTAACAGAAATAAGCTCTGAAAATTAAAGTCTCGAATGGATCCAAGCTAGCTATAGCTAAGCTGAGAGCAGCATACCTATGTTTGAGGGAGAATGTCCAGAGAAAGGTGAGGGAGCTGGGAAAGGGTCTGGAGCACGAGTCTGATGAGGAGCAGGTGAGGGATCTGGAGAAATGGAGGACCAAGGAGAACCCCAGAGCTGTCTACAGCTATTGAAAGGAGGTTGTAGTCAAGTGGGAGTCAACCTTGTCCCTTAACAAGTGGCAGGGCAACAGGAAATGGCATTAGGTTGCACCAGGGGAGGTTTAGATTGGGTATTAGGAAAAGTTTCTTTGTGGAAAGAACTGTCAGGCCCTGGAACAGGCTGCCCAAAGAAGTGGTGGAGTCACCATCCGTGGAGGTATTTAAGACATGTAGATGTGGCACCTGGGGACATGGTTTAGTGGTCTTGGACTTGGCAGTCCTATGTTAACAGTTAGACTTGATGATCTTAAGATCTTTTCCAACCTAAATAATTCTATGATTCTAATGAAACCTTCATTATCTAACCCCGTGTGTATAACATGGTAATTCAAAAAACTGGTGTTCGTACTCATTTGATCAAGTTGAAGGGAATTACTAATGTTACGGCTGTTTATACCATCAAATATCTCTCAACTGTGTGGGTTGTTCCATGGCTTCTTTCATCAGGACTTAATCTGTGATTTGTAACTCATAGTAATGAGTCAGATTTTTGGTGGTTTCCAAACTGCATCTGGAGGAAGTATTACTTTATGGTAAAGCCTTAATTATTTATAGCATTAGAAAATCCTAAAAGTGGCTTAATTTTTTCCAGCTTAGCATAACACTGGGCCCTTCTAGTTGTTTCCATATAGCTTCTCATGGTACGTATTAATAAGAGGCAAGCTCTTTTGTTAAAAAAAAATTTACAGAAATTTTGGAGGAAGCAATCAAATAACAAGTTTGTTCTTGCTAACAGGTGTAGGTCTCTTCTAATCACAAGAATAAGATTATACTGATGAGTTTGGCCCCTTTATTTTAAAACATACATGGAAATTGCCCAATGATGGGGTTTTATAGCTACTTTACTTTATTTATCTGTGCATGAATGAATAAGAGACCAGGAAATGTGAATGTCAAATGAATCTCAAAATGGAGAAATGAACAATACAGCAGAAAGATGATGCAAAGGAGATCTCTAACAGCTAATGATTTACCTGTTACCACAGTTCATAGTGCTGTGCTGGCCTCCATGGTGACCTTTATGCTTGTGTTTTTTCACTTGGAGCAGAGAGGGCCTACTCAGCAGGGGAGGAGGGCTAGGTCTCTTGTTCTGGTCCATCACAGCATCACCTAGATGTCTAATGGGCTGCCAGTAGCACTGCTGAAACTGTGTTTGAGAAAGGCAAAACTAGACCTACTAGAGCAGGTCTTTGCCCTGTGTATCTCCCAGTCCCCTGCACAAAGCAGAAACCCAAAATCTGTAATAGTTGTGCAGTGCATTAAATATGAAGATGTGCCTTGCCAGCTCTGGTGCCTGAGGCATGGGTTTCATTAAATATACCATCTTCAGAGTGCCTAGCTTCTAACTGTAAGTGCTAGTAATTAAGTCATCCAGATTTTTAATGAGAGCCTTGAACTTAGTTGCCCTGGATCTCCATCTAGTATTGTTTCAGTTATAGAACAGAAATCCCCTAACCCCATTTGCTCTAGTAATTGTCTTATCAATAAAAGAAGCAACCACCTTGGGTGGCCATGCATCTGGCATGTAATGTTATATGAAGACTACAAAGCAGTTAAAAAGACGGAGTTGTTCAATGCGTAATCGGCAGAAAAATTGTGCCACATCTGTCAAATAACTCTAGTTTGTCTTCAGTGATTCTCTAGTGCTAGTCGTTTTCTTTTTTTTTCTCAAATGCAATGCAGTCACCTGGGATCCTGAAGTCTAAGTTACAAAATCTAAAACTGAGCTCAGTTTCAGGTAGTTGTTAATCAGACAGAATAAATGTTTTATAAAATTTGAGTTGATTTGTTTCCCTACTTCTCTGAAATGATTTATGCCTGCAACTAATTTTCAGTAGTCCTTGAGCCTCACACAGTCTTGCTGTGTGTAATAATTGGCTTGGCCTAGGCAGAGAACAGGCCAGAGGAAAGCTTTCTGCATAGCCAATCCTCCCCATTTAAAAATGCAAAAGCCAGTTCAGCTGGAATACATACACATGTATGCATGTGTGTACAGAAATAACTACAAGTATAGGCACACACTATGCATAAACAGCTCAAGAGAAATCAGTGAGCTCCCCAACAGAACCAGACAGAAGAAAAAGTGGAAATTAGGGTACAAAAATCTGTGGGGAGTTGAGAAGGGACTGCTTTCTGCAGTTTCCTGGGAGACAATTTGACATAGAAACAGAAGAGATCCTGGCTCAAGCAAAGGAATGGGTTAGTGGGTGCTCTTTGGAGGGCTTGTTCCCACGCATAAGCTTTCAGAAGTTTTAGGGCTTATTTAACTGTATGCACTTCTAAACAGCATCAAGTAGAACTAATTACTTGTTTATATTTATTTATTTTCCAACAATACAGACTTTACTGGCAAACAACTTCTCTCAAAACTGACTTTGTAAGGGTGGGTAAAAAAAAGTCAAAAGTTTGTGGTTTTGTTTTTAAGGAGATTTTTTCTAAGGTTCTCAGACCTAAAATGCAGCCTAAAGCTAAAAATGACGCACCCAAATATGAAGCTTAGATAAAATTGGACATTCTAAAAATACTTGAAGTTGGTCTTGCTTCTGTTAAGTTAATGGTAGTTACAAGAAATTCTTATGTTTGATAACAAAGTGAATCCTGAGTCATGTCCAGTATTAGACTTATACTGGATCAGGTATTATCATCTTGTCAGAGGGAGTTACGTTCCAAGATTTCTATAGGCATCTTTAATTGCTTGTGTGTTTTCAATTACTCTGTTATAAAGCTTCTCTGTAAGTAATTTTTCCTGCTTTCACGAGGACAGGGTTCTGAGGGTTTGCTCACTAAGTACAAAAGTAAGAATGAATCTTGGTGGTTTGAAATTGTGGCCCCTTTTGATATGAAGTTTCAGAAAGGATGCATTAAAAATAAGAGCAAATGCAGAGAACTACAAAATCAATTAGGCTATAAGGACATGCTGTATATTAAAAGATGTCTGCTTAGTCCATTAACTCCTCCTAGTAAAGGTTAAGATGTTACTTAACAGTGGTCAAGTGTCTTTGTAGGGAAAAATTGTAGAGAGCTCTTATATTCAGCTGGAAAAGACAAATCTAATAATGAAAAGTGAAGCTATGTAAATTCAGATGAGAGATAAGGCAGTCTCTTATCAGTAAGGGTTATTCATCACTGGAACAACTTACCTAGACATGTAATAATTTTACCTCCACTTAGTGTATGAGTGAAGATCTTTCTAAAAGAGATGCTATAACTCAAAAGCAAATTATGGTCTTGAAGCATAAATTATTGGGGGAGGCTCATTGACCTCTGTTACGTAGGAGACCAGCCTATACTATCTTAACAGTCCCTTTTTGCCTTACTCTCTGTGACTAAGTAGCTGCCAGCAGGATTATTTTGAGGTATAAATCCATCTTAGATGAATATCCCTACTGAGCTTGATGAATTTTGTAAGCACAATTTATGGATCAGGCAAAGAAATTGTCTACAAGAACTTGACTGGCACTGCATGTAGGAAAAAAACTTTGTCTTGTGGATTTTCTAAATGCCTCCTTGTAGTCAATCCCAATCCATTAGAACAGTAATGGTAGGAAAATATCTCTGTTATTATCAGCCTTGTTTGCTTAATTCCACTGAACTATCTAGTGAAATCCTGGTAAGGCTGCTGGCATATTTACAGCTATCTGCAAAACTATTACAGGATGATGGAATCTGAAGGACAGCTTGTGATATCAGTAAAAAACACCAGATGTTACATGCAGGCAAATGTAATAAATTAACTGACATAGTTACAATTGATAGGGTAATAGCCTGAATTCACAGACACTTTAATAATGGGTGTAAAGAAATATGCTTACTGAAATCAGTTGGGCTATGCACATTGTCTAGTAACTTGCAGGAGCCTTTTTTCTTAGCCTTTCTAAACTGAAAGATCAGACCTTATATAAGCTTGTACAGATCTGCCATATGTTTAATACCTTGTCTCAGCAGATTCTTAACACTGGTACAAAAGATTTCAGTAATGATGGTGAATGCTTCTGGAATCAGAGCTCAGTCGTAGCTGTATTTTATTGTACACAAAGAGGGCAAGGAATACTGCCTCTTGATGCATGACAGAGAGGCAGCTTTCACCAGCTAAAGATGCAGAGGTCTCTTTAGGGAAAGAATTGTTGGCCCTGAGTGTGATTTTTTTTTTTTTTTTTTTTTAAAAAAAAAGGACCTCAAAGGACACCATGTTCTCGTCAAGGTCAAACTGACATGAGCAAAAAAAGTCTAGATGAGTTAAAGGGAAAAAAACCTATTGTGCTCTTTGTACAGACTCCTTAAAGGAGCATGCCAGGTTTGACATCATGGAATTCAAAACAAAATCTGACTGTTATTAACTGTAATTAAAATATGCTATTTGTGTCAGCTAAGCACATAATGCCCTTAAAAGATCATTATCTTGGGATCTGTCAAGGTTGAACTGTCTCTATAATAAAATCTGAGAACATATTTCAAAATTGACTAGATTCCTCTGAAAACTCATTAAATCCTAGTAATTCAACACATCCTCATTGTCAACTTCCACTGAAAATGTATTTATTTCCCTAATATTGTTGTTAGTCCATCCAGCAGGAGTCATATGCTCTGGCTTAATTTCTGACTTACTTAACTGTGTATTTGATAGTTACATGTAAGATGGTCATACAGGCTACAGAAGTGTCTTGGTGTATGTTTTTCTAAGGGTGGATTTAAACAGACTTCCCTGGAAAGTGGGTGTGGGCCCAGCTGTCTCTTCTCAGCAGGATGAGTGCTCTGGACCCTGGCAGGGTTTGCTCGCTTTTCTCTGTGGTATCTGCAAGGTAGAGCCCAGTGCAGGGCAGTGAAGGAGGCAGGAATGGGATTGCCAGGCCCACTTGTGACTGCTGCTGTCCCTGCTCTCCCTATTCCTAAGGGCTGGCTGTGAGCCCTTCCGCTGCATGTAGCAGGGACAGTCCTTGGTATCTCGGGGTGTGGCTGGGGACGAGAGTGAGGCAGGGCTTTTTTTGTGGCTTGAGGACTTCCTCAGCTGCTGGACTCCTGCACAGGCTGGATGAGTCCCTGCCAAAGCCTGCATTGTGCTTAGCTTGCACTGATGAACTGTGAAAGCTTTATCCTTTTCTGGGGAAACTCAGAAGGGCAGCACCGGTGCCATGGGTGGGATGTTGTGATGAATTGTGGTAGCTCTTGACCAGCACATCATGGCTGTGAGCATCCAAGGGTGCGTTGAACTGCTCTTGTCTCAACTGTTGCAGGTGCAGGTAGCCTCTAACATGGTGCCCATTGTTACTTGGCTTGGTTTTATAAAAAAGGGTAAAAATTTAGTCCTAAATAAATACTGGTTCTTCAGGCTGATCTGCAGTCTGAGGCTCATCTCAATGAAAGCTGAGATCAATTTATACCTATTTGAGGCCAATTCTGAGTGCATTCCTAGTACAGTTTTCTTCCACTTCCTTCAAGAACCATTGTGAGAGTTTCTGTAACTAATTTAGAAGCAATAACTGTATTGATAGATGGTATTCAAATGTTCTTGAAAAGCTTAGGAACAGGGATCAATTCCTGCAGCAGCACTAGAAAGTGGGCCAGGGTCTTTTTATTGAAAAGCATAGTATATTCTACTACTGCAGTAGCCTCATTTATTCCGTGATGGAAAGTGGCATTTTGAGAATGGAGACCAGTGTTGCAAAAGATAGATTTCCTAATTAGCTCTTGTTACTAAGCCCTGCACTAGGATACAAGTCATGGCTTGTGGCAGCATTCAAAGGTGTAGTTTTGACCTGCTTATGATGTCTATAGGAACAGTCAGAAAAGTTGTTTTATTGTGGATGAGTCCCTTTGCTCTAGGAAGGAAATTATCAATAAGTCAGAAGAATGTCCAAGTGGCTGTATGCTCTTAAAGTACTCTCTTGGCACTCTTGAAGTTCTCATTGGAAACATCTTTAATAATGCAGTCTCTTTCCTACTTCCTTTTAAAATCCTGGTAAAGCATTGCAGAAATTTTAACAACTTAAAGGACTGAAATTGTATTTGAAAAGCTGGCTTATATGGGTTTGATATCTTTTCATGTAACCAAAATAGTTACCTGCAGATAGTGACAAGTGTTCAGAAATGCAAACCAGATTGAGGCAAACAAAGCATCATTGTGGAGTTTGAGGTAAACAGGATGTAAATAGAACATTTGGAACAAGTGTGCTATTTCTAGAACAAGCAATTATTTGGCTTTTCTTTTTCTGATAACTTTTTATTAAACTCATTCTTGTAGATGGAAAAAAAAAATCTTTGTGCAGTGTTTAATAATTCTCAGAAGATATTCAATCACAAGTGTGTTTAATAATGCTTATTGTTGCATTACACATTTGGAGGACGAATGGCTCCTTGTAGCGAGTTTCTACAACATCCGGTGCAGTCAGACAGGGCAAGTTTGCAGTGCTAAAGTGAATGAAGGTGAAAGCCATTATTAAAGAAGAAATTATGGTTAGTGAGTATGGATCCTTGGTATCAGTTATGTTCACAGTCACTTCTTTACCTGCTTTCTGGAGAGATGGGGAGGGAGGAACAGATACATTTTCTCTTCCCAAATGGTTGTCAAGCAGCTAATCATATTACCTCTTGTTACTGTTGTTATTCTGTTGTAATGGGGATCAGTGCCCACTTTAAAGAAAAAAATCTAAATTCATAGGTTATTTTAGCATCTGACAAAATAAGGACTGATGTGAATGCAATGCAATCGAGTTTAAGAAACAATGTCTAGAAACACAGCCTTGCAGTCACTGAAGCCAAGGGCAGCACGTCAGTTTTATCTCTGCAGAAGGAAGATGAGGTAGCTGGTCTTTTGATAGAGGGGGATAGGGGGTTTTTTATTACGTAGAAATTTGATGAGAATTAGGTGAAGACTTGAGCTGTCAATTTAAACAGAGCAGATGTCAAAACCATAATTATTTCTTTAGATGAATTTAGAGTTGAACAAGTATACACTATAAACTGAAAAAAGTTGCCGTTGAAAATTCTGAAGAGGTGAAGGGGTAAGGGAGGTAACTTCCAAGGAAAACTTTTGACTATTTGGGATGGGGTGTAAATATTGTCTGAAAACCAGGAACCGATCATCTGTCAGGTATCATGAGTTTCTGAGCTTACTGTGATGTGAGATGCAATTTCCCTGCAATACAGAAGAAAGAGGTATCCATCCCATAAGTCAGATGATACTGTAGACATTTGAAAATAATTTTAAAATTTTTGGATGAAGCCTGTATACTGTCAGTATATACAGAATACTTTGTGGAGTGCAGGTTTGTTTGACAAAAAAAAAAGACAAGCAAAGTGCAATTTTCTGTAAAAAATATTTTTTAAGATTTATTCTTCTGAATATAAGCAAATCGTACAGATTGCCATAAAAACTCTACACTCTTTATCAGGTATAAATAACAGCATTTATTTTCCATTGTGTGCTTATCTATCAAAGATTAATTTTAAAGCTTTTACATCTAATTAATTGTAATGGTCTCATGGTAACATTTAATTATAAAATTACCTGTTCTGGTGGAACCATTAAAACAAGGCATGAAAATGTTTCTTATGCCTTTGTAACCACTTCCCTGGTCTGAAGGGCAGAGCTTATATTCTTTTCCTTCTGGAGCAGCTCACAAGAAAAAATCTGAAATATTTTGTAGCCCAAATGGAAGTCAACATGGGGAGGCAGAAATTCCTCTCATGGTTTATCGCTGTTTGTAGTCCTGCAGACCTGTGCCTTGTAGCTGACTGTGCTGTTAGTTTCAGGGCAGGTATGAGCAACTGCACAGTGTATTCTGTAAGGTGATATAGAAAACATAGGGAATTGGGGTTCAAGCAGCAAAGGAATGAGTTTGCAAGAGTTGGAGAGGAAACAACAATAAATATCTAACTGAGGTCTAAGTTTCAGTTCAGCAGCAGAAACACAAAAGGACTAGTATTAAAAACATGCCTTCTCTATAGAACATGTGTTTCCACATCTGTAAGAGCCATCCCCCTTTCCCAAGGTGGGATCAGCTGTGCCTCCACTGCCTCTGCCTGTGCTTCCTTGCTGTAAAAACTTGCAGTAAAGACCACTGCAGGAGCTGTTGGCTGCCTGCTCCTGGACATCTGAACACTGCCTTTGGACAGCTTTTCTTCATTTTCTTTGTCATTTCCATCAGCTGAACCCTCTAAGCCCCTAAACCTATCTTCTATGGGAATGGAGAGATCTCCTTTCCTGCCATAGTTTGCTATGTCTGTCCTTCAGCATCTTTTTTTCTTAAGAATAAACAATCCCTGTTCACTTATTCTTTCATCATGTGCTGTATTTTCTAGGTCTTGGATATTTTTCATTTCTTTCCTCTGCTCTGATTCATCATTCTTATAGTCTGGTGGCCACAGAGGAGATAATCCTTACCCTGTGACATGTGCAAGATCAATAGAGCGAAGGGACTATTTTATGGAATTTGTGCTTGCAATTGGCTGCAATACCCTGGTTCTGTTCTACAGATAAGCTACTTGCACAGTTTTATATTAACTTTTTTAGAAGAAGAAAAATACCTTTTACTTACTGACTTGTATGTGTGGGTTTACTTTTGTTTGCTTGCTTAAGAATTCAAATTAACTTTGACCATCCAACATCCATAGAGTGAATGGTACAAGAGCCAGTGCAGAACTCTTCTTTGAGACACTCTTCTCTCCTGACAGAGAGCAGCTGACAGCTGCTCTCTGTATATGATTTTCAAACCATTTCAAAATCCTTACTAAAGTCAGGGCATGACATCTACTTCTTCTCCTCTGTCCATAGCACCTGTTATCTGCAACAAATAATGTCAAATCAACCCCATTCCCCTCTGTTACAGTGTAATATCCATTGTGGATGTGTCAAATGTCATGTTATCTTCTAAGTGTTTCTAAGGAGTCCAAGTATTTTTCTGCATGTTGAAGTTAAGCCAGCTGGAATATTTTCTTTCAGCATCCTGTCTCTGTTAAAACATCTGTTGATATAACTGAGTACAGCTGCAATAGCAGTCATGTTACTAGGTATCTAGAAGTTTCACAGCCAGTGATGGGAATCTTTAGACAGAGTGATGGATGGTTTTGACAGCAGCAGTAACTCACTGTGACTGACTGATTCTTAAGTCCTTACAGCCACTTCATGTGTGAAACTTACTGCAACGGCCTGAACTTATGGGCACCGAGAGTGTTCAACCTTGCTCTGAAGCAGCAGGTGCTAGCTGCAACTGGGGGTGGAAAAAAGCCTAAGCAACGGTTTAATGCTGGTAAAAGTAATTTTACAGCATGGTAGGTTTTGCTAAAGCCTACTGCAGATTTTTAATTGCATAAATAAATAATCTGATCTAAGAAATGCTTCTGTAGGACTATCTTTTCCCTTAACTTCTGGTTTGGTAAAAATAGTCCGGTATGTGAAAACTTAATTTAAAATGCTCTCTGTTTTCTGAATTAGCTGTTGTCAACTTCTAAAATATAGAGCAAAACAATGGCCAAGTGTATAAATATTGCCTCTCATGTTAAAGTAAAAATACTTTGTATTAGATTCAAAATTCTATGTTTCATGAGCTAGCAGCTGTATCTTATATTATATACAGGCAGGCTAACTCCATGTTTGTCTAAAAGATTTCCATCTGTTTATATAGAGTGAGGTGATAGAAGTGCCTGGAAATATATTAGAAAGCTGTAAGAGGAGGGGGATTTAATAATACCATCTATATGCTATAATACTTGGCAAATGAGTATTGTATTGTATAAGGTTTCTAACCAATTTAATCTATAACTCATGTAATCTGGCTTCCTAATTGAAGTGATATTTAAAATTGCACCAATTTGTGAGAAGAACTGGATTCTGCTCGACTATCAGGAGTATTGTATTAAAATAACCTGCTTCACACTAAGTTTTAAAACATAAAATCTGGGTAATTTTAAATTCAGTGAAGGTGCTGTTAGTTATGCACACTTGTCTGTTAAAAGCTGCCTCAGTAAAATAGCTTAGATCATTTAAGAAAAATGAAATGGATACAGTAAAAAAACACCGAAAGATGTGACAGGCTGTGGGTGAATAGCTAGAGCCAATTCTGGCTCTTGGATATGCTTGTGACTTCCGATCATGCACATTAGGGAGCAGACTTTGGGCCAAATAGTAAGTATTTAACTTGAAAGTTGGATATAGGGAGGTATGAAAATAATAGAAGAACAGCTGGCAAACACATTCTGTAAAACAAATTGAAAATGAAGTTGAAGACAATACACTTAAACAAAAAGCCTTAATTCTTGCATTCATTTCTTGAGTCTGTTTTTAAAGGAAATTTGAACACAGGGGAAAAATTAAATACCATTAAACACTTTCAGGAGGAGGGTGATGTCATTGTTGTAATTCAGCTATATCAGGATAGCTAGTTCAAATATCAGCCTTCCAGCTCATTAAGTGCACTGTGAGAATAGGCCCACAGGAAAGGAGAAGAAGTCAAGATGAAACTGGAAATGGAAAACAAAAGTCTGATATGTAAATTGCTTGTACAGACAACTTATTATAATAGCAGGCATTTGTTGCTTAACAGCAATAACTATAAAAAACAGTAGCATTGTTACAAATTGTTATGGAACTTGAAGGTAGGATGAGAAAGATCAGTCAGCTGACAATGGTTTGAACAATGATTGCAGGAGAGGTCAATTACTCTGAAAACATTAAAAAAGGAAGAAGAGCACAAGAGTAAAAAAGATTAATGAGAAGATGCCTTATTTTTGTTAGCCAATGAGGCTGCATAAATGATGTATTTTTGGTCACTTTCACAGAGGATGTAGCAGTCAGTGCTTTAGGACAAAATGGAAGAGTATTACTCTTGATTGACCTCCTTGCATTCAAAAACCTTGTTAAAATCAGACTAGATCTATGTTCTGATTTTTCTCTCTGTTCTTTAATGAAGGTGACAAAATAGCCCCAAGGAAATATGAAGAGATTGACAATTATTGATTCAGTATAAAGCAAGGTTTGTGCAGAGCAGAAGCATCTCTCTCCTTAGGCCAACTTATTCAGTATCAAGGGATGTACTATTTTGAGCAATTTACAAAATGAGGTTATCCTGTTGGTCTGCTGGACTTAGACATCCAGTGGACTTGGACATACCACAGCAAAACTGTCCGTAAGCCAAGCACCAACTTTGTAAGTGAGAGGAAATTCCACTTACCTGATGTTCTCCTGCCTTGGTATGCTGAGTGCTGGAGGCACATCCTTAGATATAATTTGGGCTGGTGCCCCTGTGGCTTGTGCAAGGGCTAGAGAAAGTACCAAGAAAATCTAGACAACATCTGATCAGATCTGATCTGATCTTGGATTCCTGCCTTCTGCTGACAACCATTGACGACCCAGGAATGGAACATGTTCTGTTGTGTTCGTGTATGGAACAGGTCCTGTATTTGCAGTTTGTCTCCTAGGACTTGAGTCCCTGGTACCTCTTATAGCCATTCTTTTTACTGGTAGCATTTATCCCTTCGCTATCTTCAAAGTCAATTCCTTGGGCAAATGGAGCACTTTCTTATTGAGGCATTCCACTACTTTGCTGCCTAACCAGGAGGAAAGTTTGTGCATCCTGAAGGACATGCGTGGCACTCCTTCAACTCCTTGCTGTTGGTAAAAAACAAGGATGGATGTTGATGTCTCCTCTGGTTGGTCTAGGAGAAAAAGAACACCCTGGTGCTTAGGAATGCTCCAAGTCAAATGCCTGCATGTGGATTCCTTCTGTTACATGGAGGTACAGAATGGAACTTCTGAGCCTCCAAGAATCTGGCTTGCATGGGCTTTCTCTTGGGAAAAACTCAATAGTATTCACAACATCTCTTTTTTACAATGTGTTTTCTTAAGATTATCTTAAAGCTATTGTCATGGGGTTTTTTAAAAAATATTATTTTAATCCGGTATGGTGTTAATTTTTCTTTTCACCATGAATCTGCTTTGTTCCCATTAGACTAATTTTAAATAAAGTGTGCAAGTTCAAGGCTTATAAGACCTACTTCATATGTCATTTTGACCTGCCTGAATCCAGAACAGCCCTACTGGATTAGGTTAATGGTCCCTCTGAACTATTATCTAGCCTTTGACAGCAGCACGTGTTGAGGCAAGGAATATAAATAAGGGCAAACATATGATCCCTGGTGTAGATACTAGTTTTTGGTAATCTGTAGCCTTTTTAACACTAAGGCTGCATTTGCACTAATGTTTTTAACAGCCCTTTGAGGCTTTGTCCTGTCAACTTGCATAAATTATGCAGAAGTTAATGCTCTTCTGTTTCTCTGCTGGCAGTCAATGCTTCTGATGCTGTTTTGCAACCAGCTACACGCAGTCATGGAAAAAGTGCTCCCTTTGGTTTTATTTCTGAGTTTGCCACTCAGTATTTTCGTGACTAACTCCTGGTATCAGTGTTACCCTTATCCACCTCTCTGGTGTTTAAAAGTCCCACTATATTTGTTACCATCTTACAGCTCTTTCACCAGAATCCTGAGCGGTTTGATCTGTCTTCACGTGGAAGCTGTTACAGGTTTCTGATATCATCTTCATCACTCTTGTTTAAGTCTTTTTCCCTCTTCTGAGGTGAGAGGACAGTAACTACACAAAGTCTCAAGAAGTGGCTGTGCCACAGATTAGCAGAGTAATGCAATGACATTTTCTGTTTAGGTTCATTACACTTTTAGTTGTGCTTTCACATCTTTCTGCCTTCATGAGTGCTGCTGCGCATCAAGATGCACTTTCCACACAACTATTTGTATGGAATCCAATGCAATTTTCATATGAAATCTAATTAAGCAACAATGAGTTCTAATGTATTTAGGGTTATTTTCCTTGCATATGCAATCCTACTTTGAATTTTGCTTACTACTTTCTTGCTTATATGATATAATGAAATTCTTCTGTAGGTTTTTCAGTCAGTTTGATACCTGCACTGTTATTACGTAGATTAACTTTTCTCACTTTTGACTATTTCCGTTTCTGAGAGGATTTTGCATAGATCCTCTGGCAGTTCTGTTTCTTTTAGAGCCCTTAATGGTTTTTTTGCAGTTTCAAGAATATCTTAATATGATGCCTTGATCTGTCACTTTCTCAGTTACTCTTAGACTTACTCTTAGAGTCTAGTGATGACTGTATTTGTATAGGAATGATTGTTTATTAAGTCTCCTGAATATGAATTTTCATGCTTTCAGACAAAACATATAGTTTACAGTTTCTTGCTTATAGAACTAAAAACTTATATGATATATTGGGGGTTTTTTGTAAGCCTCAGGAACAGTTTGCCTTTTCCTTGGTTTTTTTTAGCATTTTCCCATTCAAAGTGATCATCTTCACCCTTTAAGTAAATTTTCCTCTGGTTAGCTAAGAAATAGCTCTGCTTTATTTCTTTCTTGGCATAAGTTTTCAAATGTTGAAGTCTAATAGGCAAACTCAGACGTTGCTTCAAAGCACTGTAAAAAGGATTACCAAAATGATCACTGTGTTTTAACACTCTGTTAAATGTCCAGTAGCAGAATAATATTTCCCCTGTGATCACCTGGAATTTGTGGTGTTGCTCCTAGGAAGCAAGTGAATTTTCAGCAGATGGGGCTATGTTTGTATTTATTACCTCCATGAAAACTGAAATTAAGAAGTCATCACCTTTATCAAGGTCTAATTTCTTTAATTTTTCTGCCAGCACTTCCACTGTATTACCGTTGCCAGTTTTCCATGGTTTCTGCACACAACTTAAGCAGTTAAACTAATTGACAAGTAATCAAAGTCTTACTCATGTTAGTGTTTTCTTGTAACTCTTATCTTATTTGGTCATGAAACAAGAAATCTAATGACTAATTATCTTGATTTGTGAAGGTGGAAACTTAGAAGTATCTGCTTTTAATCCTAGATTTTGCAGTGGGAAAAAATTTCTTTGAGCTATGGCTTTAGGCAGGGGAAGATGCCTCCCTAATACAAATGTAGTCAATGTAATTAAACTCAGGAGGAAAATAGTTGCATTTGCAAATTCAGAGTGGGCGATGGCTCTTTGCTGCCAGGCTATGCAGTAGCTCTGCAGGGCTGGTTGCAGACACCAACTCCTGACATTCGTGGCCCAAAGACACCCTTCCTTTCCTTGCCTGCTCTCTGTTTTCTGAGCCACTAGCACCTGGCAGGAAGTCAGAGGTCCCCTGAGCAGTAGCAGGGTGTGATGCAGCAGCCAGCCTCTCCAAAGGACTGAGCCAGGACAGTGCCCTGGCATGTGCCAGTCTCCTCATGAGGAAGTTCATGCAGAGCATGGAATGCTTATGAAAGAACCCAGCTCTGGGTTTTGGATGTTCCTCTACCCCAGCTGAATTCTCACCTCTCAGGCTGATCTATGCACTGTAAAAATCAAAAGTGATAGCACTGAGTGCCTAGTCAAAGGCCATGATACTGAGTGGATGTTTAGCTATTCTTTTTTGTTGTATTAAATTTGATTCAGCAAGTAAAAACATCTATAGCTGCTTTGTATTTTCCTGCTAATGCAGCCCTGTTGGAAGGAAAATTTATGAGCTAGGGGACTTTTTGTATGGTGCTTTAAGGATGTAAGTTGAATTACTTGAATTTGGCCATTGAAATAGCTGCAAGTGACTTTAAGTTAAGAGCAAAAGTGTTTATCAAAGAGCAGAGCTGTGACACGCATGCAGTTCTTCTTATGAAGTGATCCCAACTTGCTTAAGAAACACAGACCTGGTGGATTCTGCCTTTCAGAAAAGCTGAAAAATAACAGTTTTGTTGTGCTAACTTTGATTGTCCATCTCTAAAGGTGCTGAGACTGGCACTGCCTGTAGTTTAGTTTTGCTGCAGCCTCAGTAGATGTTCATGGTAGTGGACCAGGTCCTTCAGCGAGATACTTAACCTAGTAACCATAACTAGATTTACTCTTTCATCTGTGCAGCTTTGCAAGTGTTAGAAAGGAGTGTTTGCAGCAGCTCTTGTTGACTGGTACTAGTGATGCTGCTCGCTTCAGGAGTTTGGAGTAATCCGGAGCAGGAACTACAAATACAGAGTACATAAAAAAGGAGTCCCTCTCTCTAGAAGAGATTAAAATAATGGAAGAATTTATTGAAAGATGTGATCAGCTTTAATAGTTAAGATAGTATGGTAGCTTTAACACATAAGAAACCATCTGAAGCCTGCCTTGTAAAGTTGATATGTTGGTACTTGGGAACTAAATGATTTTCAATTAAAAAAAAATTTGAGTCACCTTTATCTCGGTTGAGGTCTATTGTTGAGCATTCAACTGGAGAGAAGGCACACAGAGCCCTTCTCTTCCCCTTCCATCCTCAAACTCTAAAGGATTAGAGTAATCTTTCCTATGGTAGTGAGCATAGAGAAAGCATTTTCCTTACTCCCCCTTCTCAGGGTCCCAGGGGAAAGCATGCTCCTTACAGCAATAAGGCACTTCCCTTCTGGCAGTCTCACTCTGCCTCGCTTTTGAATGCTTAAGCCTCTATAAGCTACACTTGGTCAATTAATGAATTCAAAGGTAAAGTCAAAGCTTATCAGGCATAACATTTCCTTTAATGTACTTGGAGACACCTACCTTTGTGTAGTGTAGTCAGCATCCCTACTCTTGCTTTATACTTGTGCAGCTGAGAGAATTGGGGATTTTGGGTTTTGGTGCTGTTTTACATAAGCTGTAAAAGTTCCATGAGGTGTTAGGTGATAACTCCTGCCTGAGATGCTAAGAAAACCAAAGAGCTCCTCGGTATGAAGATTGTTAAGTAACTACATTACAACAAAGTATATTTTGGGGTTTTTTATCAGGCATGTTTTACAAATAACTGTTGAACAGGTGTTTCAGAAAAAGCCCAGCTTATCAGCACCCAGAATTTTCAGTTTCATAGTCTATTTTGGTTTGGGCCATGTTACTGCCATCTGACTATCAAGCAATCAAGGTTTAAAAATTTGTTCCAGTTTCAGCCCATGGTTACTTATGTGCAATACTTAGCAGTTGGTTGTAACTTAGGCAAGGTTGAAGTGAATTTAAATGCTAAGATGAAAATATTCCCTTTAAATAGAAAAATTAACCTCTGTCACCAAGGTTATAACTTCTAAAGCCATTCTATTTTGGAAAAAATATTTTGGAGCATTGTCATCTTCAGACTTGTAAATCAGTGCTCAGTTATAATGCTTAATATATACTCTATGTAATAAGTATTTGGGCTGAATAATGTTTTATTTTATTTCTTAAGCTAAAGGTCTAATTTCTAACATTTCATAGAACCAATTAATTAGGAAATGTGTTGAGAGATGAATGGCCACGCTGAGGATGATCACTGCCATTCAAACAGAAATTTCTTACATGCACATAGATGTAAGATACTCACATATTGTTTATATATCCATAACATTATTCCCCCGCTCTTCTGAATGAAGTCTCTAGCTCTTTGTAGACATCAGTTACAAGTTAAAAGCAGAAATGATTGCTTTGAAAGTAGCACTTGGCATGTGAAAACTGTCTGCTAGGTCTGCTCTTGAATGTTACAAGCTGTCAGGGCAGCACCCACAGGAGCTAGTACAAGGCAAAGAGAGTGAACAAGCTGCCCTAAAGTACCTGAGCAGAAACTATACTCTGGTAAAATGTTAACCTTCTTTATAGTGGCTGTATTTAGCATTGTTTAGTTTTGTCCCCTTCCGATGATGAGTGAATGATTTCATTTCAGTCTGAATCACACTCTCATACATGCGTATTCTGTGGTTCCTGGATATTTGGCTCTTTCACTTACGAACAGTTGCATGATTGAAGGCTGAATTTTATACTAAAATCCTCCAACTTTTCTGGGAACATACCCCAAACATGATGACTGGAAGTAGAATTTCATAAGTAAAATAACTGTTATTCTATCTGGAATTCATGAATCCATTTTTACCTATTCTACCATGAGCCAATAAAACTTTGAATTAAACAAAACATAGTCTGGAGCAATGCAAAAGATCTTGTCCCCACTTATGCAAGCCAATCAGCAGTTAAACACTGTTTTAGTTGTGCAAGAACAAATCCCATGTATTTCAACAGGAAAAGCAGAACGTGGTTTTGTGTTCTTCAGTGAAGGTAGTCCAAGCCTACCATGAGTGAAGCCTAAAGCAAGAGTTTTTTATTCATTGTTTTGTTGGGGGTTTTGTTTTTGTTTTTTTAATTGGATTAATGCAAAGTCAAAGCCCCAGAAGTATGGCCACGTGTTTCTATGTGAAATGCTTCTGCTGTGCAATAATGGCAAAGGTCTGAAAACTAATAAAAAAAAATCACTCAAGTGAATAAAAAAGGCATCTTGCAACCACAGTTTATACCTTGCCAAGTTGTTCCTGAGCACATGATGCAAAAATTACACGTGAATTCACTGAGGGGATCTTACAGGCTTCCGTGTTCACTAGCAGATAACAGCGTGCAATGCAGTTCTAGGGCCAACTTCACCTTTGAATCTTTAACATACTGGCATTCATCACACCATTTATGTGTGAGACCAGAGCTCTTGATCCTGCCAAGGATAGAGAGCTCCCGTTGTTGTAAGCAAGGAGCTATACTTACAGCAGACAAATCCTATGGTTAATGCAAGAGGCAGGGCAGAGCTAAGACCAGATAGATACCTGACATCTGAGTGTGGGAAATGGGGAGGTACTGGAGCAGTTTCAGAAATATATTGTCACCTCCTTCCTGCAAAATATCCTGCTTCATGGCTGACTGATAAAGGGGTGGAAAAAAAGGTTGTTGATCAATGAATGTGAACAGTTCAAAGCCCATCTTGAGTTGATTTATACAATAAGCCTTTTTCCTACACAAGCATCTCCTACGCCACAGCTCCACAGAGGTAGCCCAGGGCTGTGCAACCACAGAGGCACTTTGTCTTGGGTGGGGGAGAAAAATCCAGCTTTGTTTTGTACCACAGCTCCTGTCAGCTTGTTATGCTCCCCTGGGGTAGGGCCTGGTCTGTGGTAAGATCAAACCAGGCAAAAGAATAAAAAAAATGAGTAAGCTATATAGGAGAGACCCTCTTCCCAATGTGCAGCCCTGGGAAGCTCCACTATAACCTTGTGCAAAGTTTTTAATGACACTTGGATGGTTTTTCTAATGAGCACAGTGAATTCTTCAAGTGGTGTGCCTGATTGCTGTCACATACTCTTGTAATAAAGCAAACAACCACAATTACTAAGCACTCCAGCCAACAAAAATTTGATGTTAAAATAAGAATGCAAAATATTTGCATTTTGCAGAGCATTTAGGTATGTGCATAAATCCACAAGATTTGATTTTGCAAAGGTCTTGTCTTGTTCAGATGACGTTTTTGGCATGTGAATCTTGATTGTTTCATAAGGCCTCAAGGGTCTGCTCTGGCCATCTAGAGCAGCCTCTGACATACAGCATGACACAACTTCACAGAAATCACTGCAACTGCTCTTGCCTGTGGTTGAGGCTGTAAGTTTATTTTAGAGTAAGAGCCGGTGTGGAATCTTGACCCTGCTGAAGTCTTTAGAAATAACATAACAGCCCTGGCCTTTAGAAAGGCAGAGCTTTTTCAGAGAAGCTTAGGAAACACAACAAAAGTCAGACATTGAAAGCTCTTGGCTCTTTGAAACTTTAATCTTCCAGTCTTATATGTGGGATCTACATGGTCATGTCATTCGTGTAATGGTTCCTGTAATAATTTCCCTAGAGAAAAATTATTTTATTTGTACAATAGAAAAAAATCAAGTTGCATTTTGTACTTTTATATGCTCACATTGGAGCCCTCAACTGTCAGATCCTTTTGCTGAGTACAAGGGCTTGGAGAAGCACTGACCAACCTGTCTTGCTATGTTTGGATCATCCACTTGGAAATTTTGCTGCTAAGGCATCATGCAAGAGAGCTGCACTTTTTCTTATGATTTCTTAAAACAATCTCTGTATCATTTCTCTTCTATATGATACAAAACTCGATATACACCCAAACACAAGTATTTTATAATAATTGTACTATATACTTATGTGGTATATAACTTTATTATAATTAAAAAGTATATAATCACACAGTTCATAAAACAAGTGGGAATGAAGAACCATCAGGGTATAAGGAAACAAAGCTAAGTAATGCAAGAAACTTGGTTGTTTTAATAATTTAAGGTCTGCAATTCATTTAACCTCTAAGTTGGCTACAGAATACTTGTGGGTCCCTGTTGGTGTATTGTGATATAAGGACCCTGAGTATCCTCTGACCCATGAGCGCTGCAAGCCTTGATCAGCTATTGTAGTTCTATTAAAATATTTCAGCTACATGGTTGAGGAATCTTGTGTCTTGCTACAGCTGTCATATCACCCAGATCTTTTCGATTCACGGTTATCCTGCCTCACAATGAACATGGAGAGTGTTTAAGAACTTGCAGTTGCAACTCATATAAATTGTCTGTGGAAGACTGAAAAACAGTGATGCTCTGCTGGTAAAATTTTGACTTGTTATAGAATTTTCCCTAATAAGGCTGGTTAATCATGTCATGATATCAGCAGCTTCTCACTTAACATTATTAAAATTACCTGGCTTAAATTACTCTATATATACTGTAATCACAATTTTTCTTCCCAGAGTAAGATTAAAATCTAGCTTTAAGTCTTTTAATGACAAACTCTGCTCATACTATATTTTCTATATCCTTTTTTCTTGCCTTTTCTGGCATCTGTCAGGAAATAGCTGTTCTACTTTATAAAGTAATATTGCTTCCAAGTACTGGATTACTTTATATAATCCAGTAAGAAAACTGATTGCTTCACAATAATGGGAAGACACCTTTATAGCTGTTAAGGATATAACTCTTGTTGAGACTAGGAACTGCTTAATGTTTGTCAGAAGTAGAGCACTGGATCCTAGAAGAAATAAATAAGGGAGAAATGCCTTTAGGTTTAAAAGTGAATCCTTAAAAAGGAAACACATCTTGAAGCAACTGGAGATAAAGCAAAAATCTTTAGATTGCAATGCAGTAAAGACTTCAAGCCTGTATATGTGCATGTGTGCACACTCAAATACGCATGTGCATGTATGTTAATTTATGTATAAATTCACTAGAAGTCAGTGGAAGTTGTCAACACTAGGTAGTATCTTCAAAAAACTGTGTGTCATAATACAAAAAAACAGAATTTTTTAATGTTACTGAAGAACTTAATTCTTTCTCACTGGGTTCTCTCATTCAGGAATGTTTCTTATATTTATTTGATTGTGCACGGTAACAAAGACTGATTCTAAGTACGCAGGTGTCCTAGAACTACAGCCTAAAAAACCCCCACCAATTCTGACACAAAGAAATTACTGTGAAAGTGCTACTTTTAGGGGTACAATCCAGAATAAATTATGCATTTGTCTGTAGAATATCATCTCCTTTATTCAGGAAAATGTGTGTGGTGTAATTTTTCAGTGTAAAATAGGCTTTTTAGTGACTTGTTAGTATCCATGAATTTAAATGGACACTTTTATAATTCTGTTTTTCTAATAAAATCAAGCATAGCCCAGAAGAGGCCATTTGCCTGAACACAGATTGACTCTTCAAGTGTGAGTGATGTATAGCAGAAAATAAAGTAAAAGTGACAGACATTTCTGCTGTAGGGTAGTCATAATTCATCTGGGTCTTATACAATTCTGTTCTATCCAAAAATTAATAGACTAAAATTTTCCTGGGCATTGAATTCCTAAATTATGTGGGGTTTCTAGCCATGGTGAGTTTGGCCCAAGGACGCAAAGACAAGCCCTGTATTTATCAGTGTTAGCCTAAAAAACCCTGCAGAAAACCTACAGCCATGGCTATAAGTTGGCAAGTCTTCCCCTAGGAATATGTCTTTATCACTGGAATACAGATGAAACTGGATACTGTGTTTATCTGAAAAATATCCACAGTATATATTTAAGAAGGAAATTCTTCTTGACTTACCAGGGAAAATCCCTGAGATG
This sequence comes from Falcunculus frontatus, assembly GCA_013398115.1. Taxonomy (NCBI): domain Eukaryota; kingdom Metazoa; phylum Chordata; class Aves; order Passeriformes; genus Falcunculus; species Falcunculus frontatus. The sequence goes on along the minus strand of VZRV01000202.1, from coordinate 652,230 downwards.
CAAATGTGAGAATAGTTTGATGTAATGCATCTGTGACCCCCCCCTGAAGAATCAGAAAGGAGATAAAGGGGAGGATCATTTAGCTTTTGCAATACCTTACTCATCAAGGTATTCTTTCAAATCACTTTCCAGTTATTTCTGCAGTAGGATATTTAAGAGTCTGATGGTGTCATGGAAGGAAGGGTGTTTGATCACCGCTTACTCTTGTTACATCTGCTCACCTGTGCAGCCACTGGCATGCTCTGTCTTCCAATGAAATAAAAACCATCCCAAACCTTGAATCTTGAGCTTAGACTCGTACAAAAGCAACAAAACTGAGCTGCTCCAGGGGTTGCAGGACTGAAGTCTGGTGTTCTCCATCTGCCTCTTGTGTGCATCATCTGATATAGAAAGAGTTGTGAGGTGTTTTGCCACATGGCCTTCACTGAGCACTGATAGGGTCTTTCTCTGCAACCCATCTTCTTATTTTTACTGAATTCATAGAAACTTGATGTCTTTGGCCTCTCTTTTGAAATTTTCCAGTAGGTACAAAGTTACTGGGGTAGACTGACATGCTTTATGCACAAAGCAAGGTTGCATAAATTCCATTCCCCATGGAATCCGAAATAAAAACCTGCAGTCCTAACAGTCCCTCTAGAAGCAAGGCCCAGGCCTGCTGAATTCTAGTGGGAGCCTCACCACTTGTTTTCAGCGGGATCCATGTTTGGTTGCAGAACGTTATACCTAGCTGGAGCAGTTCTGTGCTTTGGAATTGATAGATGTGAAACACATTTAATAACATGGCACTAGCTGGCTCAATGCTTAATTGATTTCTTATATGAAACCAGTGCTTTTCCTTTTCTTATACCCACAAAGACAGTATTAAAGATATGCAGTAAGACCCTGATATTTTTTTTTTACTGCTGCCACACAATGTGGACCAAAATGTACAGCAGAAGTGGGAGTCTCTAGGAGTAAGGGGCTGTGTGTTTAGATGTACTTTTTGGCTCTGTTTGGAACAAGTTTTTCACCTGTACAATGTTAAATGTGAATCTGCATTGCATACTGACCTGTATTGTGGCTTGGAAATTAAAAATATTGGCAGCAGCAGCAGGCTTGATTTAGGAACCTTGAACAAAAGGAAAACACCCAGTGCAGTTTGAAACATTTGGGTACTAAGAATGGGGGTCGTAGATAAGGTGTAGTGAAGGATCTTAGGCACATCTGGAGCTTTCAGGAGTAGTTGTGTGGAGGCCAAGCAGGCTACTCTGCATAGGTAGCTGGCACTAGATGCTTGTAGACTGGCAAATAACCCAGTAACCACTCATGATTCATACTTTTGCATACAGAGGTCTCAAGATTATATTTGCAGCTCTTGTCACTCCCTTTGCTCATAGCCAATTCAAGAGTTAAGGAAAGAACTTGCAGTGTAAAGGAGAAATACAAAGGCAATATGGTGATGTATTTTCATTTTCCCAGGAATTATAGCCCTCCTTTATGCATACAAAAGGTAGGAACAAATAAAATTTACTATCTTTTGTTGTATTTGGAAAGGAAAAGAGTCTTTTCTCTTGAAATAGAATTGAAGTGAGAAGCTCTTCTCTCTTTCTGAAATTTGAATACTGAAGCAATCTGAATTCAAGAGTTTTAATCAAGGGCTATTGATAGCTCGCTTGCCTTTGCAGGCCAGTTCCCTGTCTGAACTCTGAAAGTCTGTTCTGTTTCTCTGCCATAGAAATGTAAATTGTGGTTCCTGGCCCTGTCTGCATTCACCTCAGTAGAAGTGCCTTCCCCAAAGAATGCACTGTGGCAAGCTTTCAGGGTCTCCTCACACTCACTGGCTTTACACAGGGACTTGCAGAAGACATTCTATAGTTGATTTTAGTGAAAATAGAACCAGTTCCTCCTGGATGTAGCTGCTGGCTGTCAGCAGACATAGCATCTGTAGAAATTATGGTAATGCTTTACTCAAGTTATGAGTGAAAGAAATCCCATGTTATGCTTGGCCTGTTTGTCCCAAAAGGAGAGAAAGAGAGAATGGATGGCATACAACTGAAGCATTACGACACAGTGAACATGTTTGGTAGCAAAGAAGAAGAAAACCCTCAGAGCTTGAAAAAATCTTCCAGTTCTGATGATCTCAAGGATAGTAAGGGCAGCATCTCACGGGGACTGCATTTCTTGTCTGGCCACAGGCCAGGTGTTTGGGCTCAGGGTAAGATTTGATGTGATGCACATCCTCTCTGTACCCTCACTCTGCTGCAAGGTGGAGTGCAGGAAAGATTCTGACTGTTTTCCTTTCTTCCCCCTCCTTTCCCAAACCAACATCCTCCATGGCAAGATATGTCGTTGCTCCCAATGCAGCAGCATCGTGGCCACTCACTCCCCTGCTGCTGTGCAGAGCGAGAACTTCACCAGCAGCTCCTTGGACTGAGGGTGCTGTGATGCAAGGGCTGGGTCCTGCCCATCCCTCTGGCTTCTGTACAGCTGCGCTCCCCTTGGAGATACTGGATTGTGTTGTATGAAAAGGACAAAGCCCCAAATAACACAATGTACCCTAAATCAGAAATTAAAAGCATCATATGGGGATAGGATTTGGGAGGAGTGACCCAGGAATTTCCTCCTGACAGATGAAAGCTGTGAATGTCATGTACTAGAGGACAACGGTGATGTCTGTGAGAGGGATGAACAGGCAGGTGGAAAGGGGCTATCTCCTGCAATTTAGCTCCTAATAAAAACCCAGCCCTTTGGAATCCCTGTGGGCCCTGGTGTAACAATATAGCACATTGTACTTGCTGGCATGTCCCAGCAATGATGGTAAGGTGACTGCTGAGTTTGAGTTTCACTGTCGCTGTCTTTCCTGGGCTCTCTCCACCTTTATCCCATCTGCAGAGTCTCAGCCACCCTGTAATTCTCTTCCAGGTCAGACCTCATGTATGCATGCGGTGCTGGGCACCCTCAGTGGTTTCCCAGAGCCTGCCAGTTCCATTGTGGGTGTTTATCACAGTGCAGGCAACATGCACCCTGTTAGTTTTTGGCTTTTCTATAGCTTGGATGCAAAAATAAAATTGTCACCTTATGTCTGGAAACTCTGCTTGTGTTTCTATCATGGCCTCTTGTATTACAGCACTTTCACCAGAGTCAGGTGCTTTAACTTAGCCTTGAGTGAAGCTTTGGTCAGCCTTTTGCCCTTCTGCTCTAGCAGTTCCCTGAAAGCATCTATACTGCAGCATATCTTCCTGTTGTGAGGTTGAGTAAGTGTCTTTGGCAGGTGCAGTTGGGTCTGAAAACTAAGCATGGATCCATGAAGAGACCCAGAGAGGTACAGGTGTCCTAGAGAAGATAGATAAGCTTGGTATGTTGATGTCTGTAGGGCTACCAATAATTAAACAGAAAGTGCATCTAGGGAAGGCAATGCCAACACACCGGAGATGCAGAAATATCAAGGCAGCTTAGCACAGAGTTACTGAGTAAAGGACTTGTGGCATCAGAGCAGCTAGAGCCATATGAGCTCTACAGGGAACAGGCTTCCTGCAAAATGGATTAATGTCTGCTCTAAGGAGGGCTGCTTAGTGCAGCCTGGGGTACTAAATCATTTTGAAAATCAGTCTGATGTACGCACCAGCTACTTTAATGTAAGCTAACCACGGTTAAAGTGGTACAGCTACCCAATGTAGACATGGCCTAAAGCAGTGCAATAAAATTCCCTTCTTTTCCAAGCCATTTGGGGTTGTGTTGGCAGGTAATGTAATCCTGGAGGTGGAAAAATTACAGTATTAGCAACAGAAATTGGGAGGGAAAGTCAGTTAACAATATTGCTGGCACTCTTATTGCACAATCAGCAATTACCATACAATTCTCTGTGGTTCCGAAAAAAAATTAAAGTGGGGACATGCATCCTAAACCTCAGGAACACGCCATCTGTAAGAGCAAAGAATTTCTTATAATTAGCATGTGAGATATCTTTGCATGATTTATTTTGCAAAGGGTTATTCAGACCTGTGGAATGAAATCTGTGTCCGTTGTTTCTCACTATATACTTGTTCTTTCAACATGTTTCCATGCTAGCTATCTACGTTTGGGAGAAACAACTTAATGTACTTCAGCACTATATATTTATAGGTTCATAAGAATTCTAAGTGGAACTTTAATAACTTATTTAATTTCATGTTATCATTTTCAGGATGCTTTCTGCAGGATTGTATTTTTAATTGCTTGTGCAGTTCCCCGGTGGGTTGGATTGTCAGGGTTGCTTGTCCTTATAATAAATCAATTAAATGATTGCTATTAATGATTATATAATGCAAGGGAGAAAAGACATTTCTAATCTTGGGGCACATAGGTTTAGGGATGGAGATGTTTCTGGTGTGGGATCTGAAGACTCCCTGTTTTGCCAAAATGGTGCCAATGCATTCTCCTTTATTCTATCTTCAAACAGTAAAAGGCATTTTTAAGTTTTGGTAACATTACAGGATGTTTGGGATATTTACTCAACTCCATCAGAATGCAGAAATACTTGTAAATATCATTAAAAAAATAAGAATTTGGCCTAGGAAAAAATAATTCATGTCCTGCAAAAGCATGGTTTATCATTGTGAGGCAAACATTGAGTGCTTTATGTTTCTTATTTTCACACTTTAAAGTTAAAATTCGGCTACCACGGTTCACGTGAGTGTAACAACTATGTCATGCCTGTATAATATTCCCTGTTACCCAGCTAACTTTGTAGCAGATTCCAATGATTATCTATTATTTTTCATTTCATGTAGTTCTGTTATAATTGAAAGCCTACACGCCAGCAAGTCCAGCAGAGTACCTGCTCTGAGGTGGTCCTTGAAGCACTGATAGCTCATCGCATTGAGCTATCCATGCCAAAAAGGCTTGATGTCTCTGTGGAAATGGAGCCAGAGAACAGTCTCTATTTTCATATGAAAAATGTTGATATTGAGCTTGTAAGCATCTAAATCCCACTAGTTTTCCTTAGAGATGTGAAAGCCTGGCTCAGTGAACTCAACAAAGTAAGGGCTGTTGGGGTAATACCACTGGTCATTTAAGTATAAACTTTTCTTAAAAGTGAGGTTTGAAGTAGATCAAGAAAAAGGAGGAAAGGAGCAGAAGAGAACCACAGTCACCTGAACTAAGTGGTGTGTGCCAACTGCCTGTCATTCCTGCAGAGTTAAAGAGTATGCTGGAGTGAGAAATAAGGGCACTTCTTGGTTTAGCTATGCAGTGGGAAATTATGAACATTTCTGTATTTGTGACCAATACCAACTCTTGTATCAGTCAGGAAAAGCTCCGCAGAGTAAACCTAAGGATAATGTCTTTCATTTAGTTTTATATGAATATTCTACAAGAAATAGCACTAAAAGAAAGGAGAAACAACTGAGCTGATGGCTGCCTGCCAGTTGCACCACCTCCATTGATCTGTCATTGCAAGACTTTGTGATCACATAAGCTCATCTGCTATTAACATTTCTAACCTGAGGTGTTTCATATTAAGTGGTTTCCATAATAACAAAACAGTAATTGAAGTGATTTCTTAAGAGTCTAGATTAAAAAGAAAACAACACTGATAATTACAGTATTTGAGGTTAATTACTTGGGGCTTGCTTCCTTTCAAATGGAAGTATATTTTGTGCTCTCTATGTGCATATATGGTCCAGCTTGTGATCTTAACAAAGCTAACCTCCTTCCTTCTGATTTATATTTTCAATTTACTGTCAGACTGTATAGAAAAAAGTCTGCTAGGTTAGAACAGAGCCAGAAGAGAATGACTGAAACAAATTAAAAAGCAACCAAAAGCAAGAGGACAAAAGTCCTGCCAGGTTCATAGGGCTGATCAAGAGAGGATGAATGAACCTTAATTCCTTGCATGCTTTTGAATCTGTATTGAGCTTGAAGTTATAATACATCCTGATGTATGAAACACAGTAGCATACATAAAATATGGGAAAAATCTTCCTCTGCAAGTGGTGTGTATTAGCGAAAGGGAGAGGTTGGGTCAAGCTGCCTTTTGATCTTTCCATCAGCTCTTTGGGATAGTAGTGAACTGCTTTGGTTTTGATTACTTCATACAAGGGTTGCTCCCAGTGTGAATCCTGAGACAGGAGAAGTCTGGTAGAAGCTGGAGGTAGTTGATTGTGCTTCAGTGTAACATTAATTACAGCTGTGGGAGAAATAAGGTTGAAAGGAAAGTATAAACCAAGTCAGGGATATGTTTCATTTTGTACGCTGTAAGTTTCATCCAGTTTGCATTACAGAATGCAGTGGATGGATGTAGATTTACTCATGATCATGGCCTTATCTCTGTTCTAAAGCTTAGCTGTGGTATAGTTTTCTCATACATTTACTTGTGTGTTCCAATAAATTGGACAAGCAAGCTCATCAGGCAATATTAATAGATTCTTCTCCTGGAGTCCATCAGCAGCATGGCATTGAGTCTGACTCCTCAGGGCTCTCATCTGTTTTTAAATTCCCTTTTGTATTTGCACATTCAGACTATCTAGTCTTAGTAATTCACTGATGTACTAATTCTGCAGGTTGCTTTTGAACTCTGTAAGTAAGACTATCCAGCAGGAAGAAGCAAAACTGAAGTCAGAGGTAGATTTCCATGTGAGACAGTCCATCTGGAGATCATCTGCACTCCCCTGGCAGGCTGCAGCTTTCTGCTCACATCAGGTGTTCCCTGTGTGCAAATGACATTCTATTCAGGAGAGGCATCCCTGGCCTTTTAACCAGTCAGAGTAACTTAAGCACCCTTGCATCTGCAATGCCAGGGCAACAGGTACCAGCAGGCTGTGTCCTGGTGCCCAGCCAGCTATGTCGAAAGAGAAAGCACCGAAATTCTGTGATTTATGTGCCCAGCCTGGCCCTCAAGCACTTCCCTGTTACCCAGGGGAAGATTGAACCGGCTGGGCTACAAAATCCTGGACTTGCTATGCTTACTGAAGAGCTTCACCCCAGGGGACTGTTGTTTCTAGCTAGGTGATATATGGGAACATCAGGATTTAACTGCCTGATGTATTCACCAGGACCTGGAAAGGTTATGACTTGCAGCCAATGAAATGATATGATCCTATTCTTAGTTTTATGTAGGTGATGAAATTTTAAAATAGGTACATTCAGGCAAGCGACTACAGCAACTAAATGCCTTCTTGCTTGACAAATGTGTGTGGCTTTGAAATGGAATCTCTGCGTTTTGGTGACAAAGTGTGCTTTCTGTTCAGTTTTAATTCTTGCTTCTGACCAGCCAACTAACGGGAAAACTAAGCGCTTTTTTCAGTCATCTAAGGATGTTCTGTTTGAAGTACAGGTGAAAACTTGTTTGCTTTGCTTTACTGGGAGCTGTACATGAACAGTTACTACTGCAAGTTGCCTTTGCTAATGAACAGGAAAAGGGCAGATCAAGCAATTTTCAGAGTTGATGAGTTGAAATGGGAAGCAGAGAAGATGGGAACTTGCTTCCCTGCAGACTAAGAATTTGCATATGGAAGTGAAATGGACCAGAACCACTGAACCCATATAATCAGGATTTGACTCTGCTTCACAGCTGCAGGGCTGGATATGGCTGTGGGTGATCTGATTCTAACTACATTTACATAGGCATACATTAACAGTTCATCCCCTCAAGTCAATAGACTTCAACATAACACATTCAAATCACTGCTGAAGAGACGGACTCCGGCCCTATGGTTTCCACACACCTCTAGAGGAACTGGCTGAGTCCATTTTTGCATGGACTTTCTCATATAACCCCACTGCTTCACTAGGACTCCACAAATATAATTCAGTAAAAAGCTGGCAACGTGTTTCCTGAAGGTCAGTCTATGAACTCGAGTTTCTGGGTGGAGTGGATAGGCACATATTCTAGTTCATTTTCTCAAAATTGCATTTAATTCATCATGAAAGCAGAAGACTTTGCTTTTCCCCATTGGTATTTGTGCTTTTCTCACCCTTTTATACAGGAATAGGAATTTGTCTTGGTGTCACTCCTCAAAGAGTTTCCTTCCCCGCACTGGCACGCACATTTTGCATCTTTTAAAAAATAACTAGATGTAATAGCACAACTGAAGGAGTTATTTTTTTCTATTTTATTTTTTTTATGCAAAAATTACTGCATTTGTTGACTCTTCAGAGTATTTCATACTCACTTAGGAGATGTAAACTAGATAACCTTAGTTCTAATGATCAAATATATTTGCCCTTTTATGGTCCGACAGCTAACAAAAGAGTTTAGTTAAGTATTTATTTATCAGGCTGTTGTTATTAGAGTGACATTTAGAGTAGTTCTCATCCACAAAAATGTGCTAATTCATAAGGCAGAAATACTTGTTCCATAGCTTTGCATAAAAAAGCAAATACATTTATTTCAAGCAGCACAATATATATTTGGAAGTAATTATTACAATTTCATAAACAAATGTAATTTAACATCTGATTACAAGCATGTTACTCTTCCCACAGATGAAACGAGGTTATTCCCAGCATAATGGATTTTATTTTCTCTGGTTTTCCTAGCTGAATGCAAGGTCCAGAAAGTACTTCAGCCTTTTGAACTGTGAGAAGCCACATAATTTTTACCTTTGTCTAGCTCCAGTGATTTTTTTACAACTGCTCTCCCTTTGTTGTTGTTGCAGGTGCAAAGTTGCACCTGCCTCTTTCCCTGACAAAGAGATCGGGTGTTTTGTTTTGTTGGGGTTTTTTTCTCCCCTCTAACTCATGAATAAAATAAGGCAGAACAGGGCTTCAAAGGATCTGACTGCATTTTCCTGCAGCACATGTGTGGTGTGCAGTTTCACTAAGGAACAATTTTGCTCACACCTTGCTGATGCAAGGTGGTACCATCCACTGGGACTTTCTGGCTTGTTAGTGGTAGGGAGCCCTTACATTGCTGGAAGACACCAGAAATTTCAGCAGTCTCTTGTACAGGGCTGACTTCCTCTCAGCTTGCACATTAAGCCTATTTGCCTAAGATGACTAGATTTCACATTTCACAAACACAACCACACAGTATTCGGTGACTGCTCCCTGCAGCTTCCCAGGGGTTTGGGCACTGGCAGAAATCCAATCATAGACAAGGCTGTTCTGACTTGTTTAGAGCAGTGATATATTGCAAGATTCTCAGAATTGCATGTTTTGGCTACATGAGAATAGGTGCATATTTTCCAGTTATATATTTCATTCTTGAAACATTTCCATCATATTTGTAGTCCCACAAAATCAAAAGTTTGGAGACAGAAATGCTGCATTTTGTTTTTTCGACTCTAAGCCACGCACAGTCTGTTTCTGTGGTCCTGGTTCAGTTACCTAGGAAACAGCTGTAGGATGGAATTTATTTATTCTGTCTGAATAAGTGTCTGTGATATATACATGAGGCTTATCCTGCTTGTACCTGTGGAAAATCAGCGAATTCTTTTATTACTATGAGGCTGATACCAGGCAATTATTGACACTATTTAAATGGTTAACAAAAATACTCCATAATTCCCAAAAGAAGGAGGTGAAAGAGCTGTTCAGATATAGTATCAAGCATTTATAGTGTTGGGTCAGAGAGGGAAGCCCCAGGAGACCACAGCTGTCCACAGCAAATGGGGACCAGAGTCCGACCCTTGCACAGAAGGGAGCAGTACACACCTGCAGCATGGTGTGAGCCAGGGCAAGGGCTGCCCACAGCTCACCAGATCCAGAGGTACAGAGATGATCAGGCATGGGGTCAATCTCCTCATCCAAATTACACCCCAGTAGCCAAGATACTGAGGTTGTGAACTTGGTCAGCCCTGTCTCTAGGGACCCAGTAAAACACCAGCTCTCGCAGGAAAGAATCAGGCAGAAGTCCATGTGCTCTCATATCCTGACCTTCACCTTTGTCTGTGCATCCTCGCCACCCTCTTCCATGCATAGTGTCATGCCATGTGAAAGCTTGTGTTTACAGAGTATAGGACATTCTCTAAATCATTCTAGCTCCCAGCAGGCATCATTACTCTGGCTCCTTGCCTTTATCTGTTTCATTTATTGTTTTGACAAGAACACAATGTGTTCCCAGACTGGAACAGGGCTGCCCTGTGAACTTGGGGAAGGAAGACATCATCAGCTTGTTCCTTATTCTCATCCTTCCTTGCTTCCCAAAGCTCCCAGCCATGATAACTTCTACCACTGGGAGACCAGCCTCACACACCAGTACTCAAGGCAGGATGTGTCCAGTCTGACATATACTGGTGTAGATGTAGGTTTTACATTTTATACTTCCAGGAAAAGTTCAATGGCAGACAGAGGACAGATTACAGCCCAGGCTTTATACAGGTTTTTTTAACACAGTCATTGAGGCCTTGTTGGTAGCCCCCAGGGGTGACTCTGTGTGTAGCAGAGATGCCCATGTGTGGGCTTGGCATACAGCTGCTAAGTGAGGTTTTTCACTTCTGTTACCCATTGCAGTTGCTGTAGTTGGTACGAAGGCAGAGCATGAGTGTCTGCTTGTAGTATCCAGTGTAGTTGTGGCTGCACTGGACACCAGCAGTTTCTAAATCAGGGTAGTCTCAGTTTGATTTGGGACTCTGAGTCCTTGGAGCTGAAGCTACACCTCCCACTTGAGCCCTCCCACTGGGCAGCCCTGCTGAGCCTGCATCCTGTAATTAACTTGAGTGCTGGTCCTGTGGTGGAGGTCAGGCTTTTGGCTGCTTTACTTTAGCCAGTACATTGACAAAAACATCTCATGTTTCAGTAGAGGTAGATGGCACCAGGAACATTTGCGTGAATTGAAATTTTCTCAAAATAATTTAGCAATTTCCATATTAAATCAACCTTTGATTACTACCTACTCTAAACTCTCCCATAGGGTGCACCCCTATTCTAAGATGAGCCCAGCTGTGTTTTAGATTGGTGACTTTTGTCCTCCTTTCATAAGCTGTGTTGTGATGTTGCTACTGCTAAGTGCAAAGAAGGCTGCTTGCTCTGCTCTGATTTATGCACCATGTAGTTCTGGTTTTAATAGGATTAAGCAAGAGGGAAGTAAAGGCACAATGTGGCCATGCATTGTATTTACTATGTATGTATCTTTATTGTGGTGTTTTAGTATTTCAGTCAAAGATCATGAAGTGCTTTACAAAGCTGGTAAAAGCATGAGCTGTACATTATGGGTGGTAAAACTGACTCTAGTTAAGAGAATTTTCCGGTGTCACACTGAGTCAAGAGCAGGAAGAAACTCCAAGTTATTTTAACTCTACAATCCCTCCTTTAATTGGTATATTATTTATTATAATTAATATGCTTTTCTTGATACTACATTAGCATAAAGCAATCCAAACCACTCTCAGAAATTATTTTTAAAAGCAGAGGAAACTGTTAAACTCATAGTATGAGCATGCAGGAAATTAAAGCATGTAAGAGGTTTATGAGTTTAACAGATGGCAATCTCAGCTCTTGGTACATATGATGCTACGAGGTTTTGAGGACATTTATCTGAGAGGAATTCATTACAATACTAGCATGGAGAATTCTTAAGAAAATCTTGGTTTTGCCTCTAGATGGCTCACCTGGAACTGCCATTGCAAAAATGTTATCCAAAAAGGAATTCCTACACTATGTTCTCATGATATAATGGCTTGGTTTTCCAGCAGCAATGGGGAGTCAGTCATGTAAATGTATTATATCTGTGTAAAAACATTCTGCTAAATTGTTTTGTCTTTTGTAAGAACAAGAATAACAGATGGATTAGGGACAAGGCAGGTTTATGAGTAAAGTAACTTTCTATTAGTCATTATCATGAGTCACATCTAAAATATCTACAGGGAGGGCTGCCTTTCTGGCTATAATAAACATTTTCCAGGTGCAGTCCTTGCTGTGGGGTAGGTGATGTGTTATGCAGCAATCACATTGTTGTCTGTCTATTGTATTTCTGCCCTGTGAATGAGAAATGGCATTTTTCCTAGGGGCAGTAGGATATAGATTACTATATGTAGTCCAAAAACTTCAAAGTATAAAAACTAATAATGGATAATCTGTGTTTAATCTAGCACCAATTAAAAAATACAAATTAACTTGGGGAAGGAGCTAGGCAAGTTTTACTTCTCCAAATAAGCAAGGTAGTTCATAGAGATTTGTAAAAGTCCAGATTAAAGTACATGTTTCTTATTTTGTCCATAATAATTCACAAAGAAATGAAAAAGGATGGCTGGTGGCTGAGATCACAGTGAAACCCACCCAGTTTTCATGAGCAGAATTCAGAAAGGGCTGTTTGCACACTGAAGCTCACAGGTTTTGTGTGTTGAGAACTGCACTGTTTGGGGGAGTCCTGTCCCAGCCTGCAGATACTGCAAATTGAATTTAGAGCACTCAGGGGATAAAAACCCACACACCCAACAGAGAAGTTACCGTGCTGTTCTGGGGCTCCACAGTGTACCGCACTGGAGTATCAAGCGACTTCCCCTGTAATTTTATTCTGTATGCCGAGCTTTTGGGGATTTTCCCCAAAGGTTTCTTTGGGGTGGGATAAAAATCAGCAGGAAAACCACTTACATCACACCATTCTTCTGCCTGCAATGGAGACTGGATTTATCTTTCATCTGCCGCACAGGAGCAGCCCCTGTTTGTCGGCGGTGCCCCGGCCGCTCCCGCTTGCGCATTCCACCTTTGTTCTGCGGGAGGAACTCCCCTTGACGTGGATATGTATTCTACACACCAGGCGAGTGCAGAGCTGGTGATCGCAGCCCCTGCGCTGCAGCCTGGGGGGGAGAGCATTGCTCCACATCCTTCCTTGCATTTTAATCGTCCTGAGAAAGTCGAAATCTCCATTTTCTGAAATGGAGAGAGTAAAGAAAGGAACAAAAAAAAAAAAAA